>JAQZBX010075008.1:0-14665 GCA_029593785.1 Cabassous unicinctus
AAGTATGCCTCCCCACTCTCTTCTGGTTTCTGATGAGAAATAAATTGTTACTTTTATCGAGGATCCCGTATATGACAAGTTGATTCTCTCTTGCTGTTTATAAAATCTGCTCCTTCTCTTTGCATTTTGACAATTCCATTCTAATGTGTCTTGAAGTAGAGCTCTTTAAGTGTATCCTGTTTGAAATTCATTGAACTTTATGATGTGTGTATGTATGGGAAGTCTTCATCCATTGTTTCTTGAAATACTTGTTCTGCCTTTTTTACACTTTCTCCAGTCTGTATTGAATTCCAGTGTTATTTATGTTGGCAAGCAAGATAATGTCCAATAGTTCCAACAGGTTCCTGTTCATTTTTTATTTTTTTTTTCTTTCTGCTCCTCACACTGGATCATTTAAATTGTCTTGTGTTAAAGTTTGCTCATCCTTTATTCTGCCTGTACAAATCTGCTGTTTAATGTGTCTGATTGTTTCATTTCATAATTGATTCAGATAGTTCCAGTCAGTTTAAGAGTTATTTTGGCAAAAAGACTGATTCCTGGACCTTCCTACTCCATCATTTTCCCACAATCCATTCTATATCAATTTTAGACAGACTAAATGGCAAGTAGAAGTGGCACCACAAGCATTTGTTGAATGAAGAGAATTTATCAGGCCTTAATTAAAGTAGATCAGAAAATCTGGAGCAAATTGGTAAATGAACTCAATTGGCTGTTTTAAGTCCAATTGACTCTATAATTGTTTGTAAGGAGGTAATGAGGTGAAACAAAAAACATCAAACTGGTTAAATATATTTGTTGACACAGATTAAGCCATATAAGGCAAGATTAGGGTGAGGGAGGTAGGCAGGGATTAAGAAGGATATAAAAGAGTTTAGGAACTGTGGGACAGGGGAGGAGCAAGCACCAGGGAGGCAGACCTCAGAGTACAGGACAGGTTCCAAATTGTGAATGGAGCTTGAGCCAAGTTTAATTGATGGATGAAGCTAACCATCACACTTGTCACAAGGTAGGGATATTGGGTGGCCTCCTGGGACTTAACTGCACATTTTCAGATTCCTGCAGTCCCATCCTCTATCTTGTGACTCAGTGTCTCAGAGGTGGAGTCTGCCACCTACAAAGCTCACAGCCCTCCCAGGAGGCTGATTGCGGAGGATGCTGTACCCATATGTGCCCATGAGAAATGCTGGTGTGTAGTTGGGTGGTAAAACTTAAATATAGAGGGAAGTGTGAGATCCTTGTCACAGACTCAAAGAAGGGAAGGAGAAATATAGCTATCTTCATATTTCTATAATTTAACATGGCCCCCTTTGTGCCGAGGCAGCACAAACATAATCTGGCCAATTTGAATTATCCCTTTTGCCCCCTTGTGGCAGTTTCTAGCTTTTGTGAACCACAGAAAATCCTGTTTTAAAGTAAATCCATTCCTGTGTGTGTACACCTATTATATATTGACCTTTTGATTAGATTCAGTTAAGGAGCCTTCCTTTTTATTAGATCACTACAGTAGGTCATTACCTAAGGTGCTTCTTAATCCTCTTTTAAATGGAGGGATAAAAGCTGCAGTCACAGAAAGAAGGCCACAGAAAAAGAGAGAAGTATCCAGAAGTTTAAACCAATGAAACCAGGAAAAAGAAGAGCTACAGACAGTGGAACTCAGAATCTGAAGGCAATTAGGCCTGGAGGAGAGGGGAACAGATGCTGCCATGTGCCTTATTGCCCATAGCTGCAGATCAGAGAGAAAGGGTCTCCTGATGATAAGTTGATTTCAACACGTTTATGCCCTCAGAACTATAATCTTTTAACCTAATAAATTCGCATTGTAAAAGCCAACCAATTTCTAGTATATTGCTTTGGCAGCATTTAGCAAACTAAATCACTCCCAGGGAATGGCTCCTTATATCTGGGGCCAAGATATGGAGACCTATGTCATCCTCAGGGTTCCTGCCCAGTTGGTGTACATCCTCTTATCAATGGAGAAAGGGGATATGCAACTTTCACCTTCTCAGCCTCCCTTCTCATCAGCTCCTTCCAAACGTCATGCATTTCTCAGATGGGATCAATGTGGACTGACCCATGAAGTTAATTCTGAGGCATAGACAAATATTTGAGACCAGAGCCCAGGCAGGAAACATCTGCTACCTCCTACCCCATCTCCCTCTCCAGAAAATCACTTTGGCCTTTGGTGTGCTAATGCCCCCACTGAATATTAGCTTCACACCAGCCCAGGCCCATTCTTTCCTTCTTCCATAATACCCTGTCCCTGCATTGTCTGTCACTGCTCCCACCCAGATGAGGACTGCACTTTCTTCTCAGCTCAATCTCCACCATGCTGGATGCCAGCTCTTCACTCAAAGGTGTACAGGTGCATAAATCAGTCCCTAGTAGAGTGCTTTCCACAGTGAAGAGATGGAGTGACATAAGCAGGGTGCCCTCATATTCTGACCCTCCGCCTGCTTTGTTAATGGTCCTTCCTAAGGGAACTTTCATGCATGTTCTTATCAGCATGCAGCTCATCTCCCACTTGGACTGAGATTCCTTTACTGGTCTACTCTCTGCAGGCTGAGCACAGGGTCCCTCACAGTTAGTGTGCTCTCCAGGCCATGCTTTGTCAAGGCAGCCTCAAGCTAAACCTCATGCTCTGGGCTGAGTCTGCTCCTGGGTCTGAAACCCAAAACCCTCTGGGAAAGACTACTACAGTGTCATAAGAATCTTCCTGGCCATAGTACAAATCTATCATGTATTAGGTGGTCAGGAAAATTTTATCAACAAATTTGTATGGATATAGAGGCATTCATATGAATATAAAAGCCTAAATAATGGTTACCTGTTGGGGATAGTGGGATAATCCTGAATTCAGTGTGGGAGGGACCTTGATGGTAGATTATTTTCATAAATCAAGATTATCCTTTAAAAAAGTCATGTGATCTATTAGGAATTACAGATGAAGCTGAAGATTATATCTCATCTATTTAAATTAAAATAATTGTTCAAATATTATGATGTTAAAGTTCCATAGCATTATCTATAATGTGAAATAATTAGTTGGTTGTCAGAGATTCTGTCCCCACCCTGAGACTCTGATTGCAGGGACCCTGTTATCCTCTGGCTGGGAGTGATTGTTCCCTGAAGGCCACTCCTGATCCTCAGCCCCTCTGTGCTCTCTAGCAACCTTGGCTCAACCCAGAGTGGAAAATCTCCATTGAATGACAGCAGAAAAACAAGGCACTGATTGGGAGTAATTGGGCTTTTAACCACAAAGTTCTATCTTCCCTTTTTACAGAGTAAGAATATTGTTGAACTTTTCATGGAAATATGAATGTTTTATTTTAGATAGTAAGCAACTGTTGACACATCCCTTATATTAATAGGAACTATATTAATTATGAGTAATTGTCTGTCTGTCTATTCCTTTTCTTTTGGACTATCTTTCCTGATGTTTTTTCAATGTTTCTAAAAAGGGAGATTTTATTTGGCACCCTATTTCTGCAGAGATATAGATTGTGCTCTTGTCAGCAGCTTTTGTAAGGGCAGGGGGCAAAAAGAATGAGGGGACTGAACAGGTGAGCAGTTGGCCCTGACAGAAAACCATTAATGTGCCTGTTCCTAAGCTTTGCTTGTGAGGTGTTCACAGCCAGGTGCATATTTCTGTAAATCTGTAGTATCTTGTTCATGGGCAACTAGGGAAAGTCTAGCATTCTTTGATCAGTCATGCACACATTGATAGCTCCTTGTTCTCAGATAGTTCTTACCCACTGGGAATCTCCAAAAATTATTCTTGGAGCCTCCCTCTACACCATGGCTGGTTATGCCGGGGGTTGCAGTGGCACAGAGAGGGGGTTGTTCACCTTGGGTTTGATGGATCAGCAGCTTCTTGGGCCCAGAGAATGGAGCTTGTAGCCATTGGGCAATTTAATGTAATTATGAATTTCAAAAATATAATTGATCATGCTTGTAAATTAATCTGTTAATCTGGGCATGATTAAGTTATGATTAGGATGTTGACTGGGCCACATCAGTAGGCCGTTGAGCCCACCCCTTGGTGGGTGGGGGAAGAAAATATAAAAGGCATCACAAAGAACAGAGTTGCAGCAGTTTTGAGTAGCAGTTTTGATGTTGGAGAGAAGTCCTCAGGATAGAGAAAAGCCATTCGCTGAGTGTTTACAGCTGGCCTTGTGGAGACAAGCAAAGCCTAGAAAGCCTCATAGCCTACAGTTGACCTTGTGGAGGAAACAGAGGTGCTGAGCCTGGAGAGAAACGCAGCTCCAGGAAGAGAGGAACCCAAGAAACCTGAACCCTGGCAAACATGGGCAGCTGTCTTGCTCCAACACATGGCAATGGACTTTGGTAAGGGAAGAAATTTAAGCTTTATGGCCTGGTAACTGTGGACTTCTACCCCAAATAAATACCCTTTATAAAGATCAACCTATTTCTGGTATTTGCATTAGCACCCCTTTTGGCTTACTAATACAGAGCTCAAGGAAGAATTTATCTTTGTCTGAGCTGAGTTCTGTCCTCCTTGAGGGCACTTGGCTTAAAGATGAATTTCCAGAGAGGTGTGCAAATTCAGGGAGACTCATAGGCATGGGGTCTGGGAAAGTGCATTTGAAGAATGTCCTAGACAATACTGAGGATTGATGTGTGCCTTTTGTAACTGCATCCCCAACCCCTGACACAGCCTGTCAAATTGAAGGAATAAGTTTCCCACTTACCCCAGGAGAACCTTGATGGGGTTAGAGTCAGAAGTTGGGCTGCTGCCATTGTCTGGGTCCTACTTTTCAGACAGCAACCCTGGATGACCATGCTCCTGCCCCTTCATACTCTGGGGAGCAGGTTGGAGTAGATGAGGCAGGGTTGGGTGGACTTTGTTTTGATTGAAGCTATTGCCACCAGGTTCATATATAGCTAAACTCTGAGAGTGCCTCCTGCATGCTCCAAGAATAGTGGCTGCCTCCCCCCAAATCTCAAGCCACTCTGGTACTCCAGGATACTTCTCAGGCATACCCAAAACTTTTGATATCCTCACAGCATCCAAATACCCCACCTCAGCCCACCCCTCTGCCCACCCTATGTGCTTTGCAGGTGAGAATTCCATCCTGTCTTTAAGGTGATCTTCTTTGTGATGCCTCACCCATTCACAAGCTCAATTGATTTTTCATCTTTGCAGGTGATGAGGTCTCAAACCTGTTGGTCTGTCTGGCTGTATGTGTGTCTCCCATGTCACACTCAAAGAGGATTAGAGCACACTGAGCTCAATGAGCTATCTCCAAGTTATTTTCACATGTCAGGATAATGTAGGAAATGTACACAATTAAAATTAAAGCAAGCTACACTTTCTATGTAAATTACTAAGTGATGCCAGGCCAGCTACATGTGGGAAGAAGAATTTGTCATGGGGAGGAGGGCCTCCAGGCTGTGAAGGGTTTTCTGGGACACTCAGAAAAAAGAGTTAATCATCTGATTGTCTCCTGGGTCCAAGTACATAATTTAACATCTTAGCCATGTGTTTCCTCTGGAGTCTTAGCAAGATAGGCATGTGAACAGGAAATTGTCACCAATCCAGTCTTTGAATCTTTCTCTACCCTGTTGTTGGCTATTTCTGTGGACCCCCAGGCAGAATAAGCTCACGCACCCAATGGTATGAGCAACAGAGCCATGGTAGAGTTCCCTACAGGGCTTATTAGAAAACCTGTCTCCAGAGTATTTTCATTGCTATATTCTACCTCCTTTACCTGATGGCTCTGGTAGTGAACCACCTCATCTTTATGGCCATCTACCTAAATGTGGGCTTCCAAATCATGATATACATTTTTATCACCAACCTGGCTATTGTACACCTAGTCTGTATATCTACAATTCTCCCCAAATTGAAGAAGATCCTCATGGTCAAAACCAGCACCATCACCTACTGGGGCTATTTGACCCAGGTTTTCTTCCTGACATTGTTTCTGGGTACTTAGCTGCTCCTGCTCTTGGTCATGGCCTATGCCCACTACCTAGCCATCTGCTAGACCCTGTAATATGGCACAGTAATGAGCAGCTTCTTCTGTACCATTCTGGCAAGCAGTATGTGGGCAGCCTGTGTGGTCAACATCTCTGTACAGACTTGCTAATGACATGGCTGGCATTCTGTGGCCCCAACCAGTTACATCACTTCTTGTGTGGATTCCCCACACTGTTGCTGCTCACTTTTGTTGAATTTTACCTGACCATCATGATTGTCATCACAGATATTTGAGTTGATTAAATTCCTGCTAACTACGGTGTCCTATGCCTTCATCATCACCACTCCTGAGCATCCATTTGACTGACAACAAGACTTTCTCAGTTATTTCCTCCCACTTCCTGGTTGTGTGCATATACTACTACACTATAATTACACCTACACCCTGTCTGGCTATAACTTCTCTGTGGAAAATGGCAAAGTTGACACAATTATGTGCCTGGCAGTCAACCTCACCATGGACCCATTCATCTCCATTCTGTGGAATAAGGATGTAAAAGTGAACCTCAGAGGGTGTTTCCCACATTTAGTAAATGAAAGGAAATGGCCAAGGTGAATGTAACTAAATATTAAATAAAGTCTTATGCAAGTGGCAAAGAGAAGAAGGTAATTCATCTGATAGATTTATAAGCAATGTGCTTGAACCAATAGGTACTGGCCATCTTTCTTTTGGGAAATTTACTTAACCTTTCTAAGGAGCTATAACTATGGATGCTCTGAAAGCTTCAGGGTGGCAGTAAGTAAGGGGAAATCAAGAAGAGAGCAAGTTGTCAGGATGAACAGCAGGAGGTCTAGCAATTCACACCTGCCACTCCTTCCCTCCAGTGTCTGCTGTCATTTTCACCACCTATGTGTACTAGGAAATAAGGCTGTAGTTTCCATGTGTGTGTGCTGCTGGCCAATTCCTCTTTCAGAGTGGGGTTCTTGTTTTCTCTAGTGAAGTCCATTACACACACTGCTTGGTGATTTTTGACACAGGGTCTCTCAGTATCTTGCTTTGAAGAACCTCACCTGGTGGTTTCATGCATTTCAAAGCAAGTTGAAAGCATCAGTTAGTTTCTCCTTAATTACTTAAGCAAGGATATCATTAATTAGTGTTCATCATTTATTTAAAATTTCCTTCCATTCTGCGGTAAAATTTTCAAACAATTGAAAGGCGTAAATAAGGGCACACTTTTTCTGAGTTTTCACAAATGTATCATGTAGCTGTGTAAACCAAACACCTATCAAGATGTAGAATATAATCCCATTCTATAAGGTTCCCTCCTGCCTTGTTTTAGTCAATTTCCACCTTATTCCTTGCTGAAGTCTTCACTGTTCTGATTTTTTTCCACCATATATCAGGAGTCTCTGATCCAAATCTTTGACGTGAGGTTGGGGTAGAGACAAGAGGCACTTCACATCACCATGTCTGTGAGGTATTGCAGCCTTGGCTCTATGAAGAGTCTAAGAGATGGCATCAGTCAGCTGTTCATTTTAGTGAGCTGCAGAAAAGATGTGTGTTTTTGTTTACTGTTTCCTTTCACAAAAGGGTGCTGTCTTTTTTTAACCATGAAGATTTGCCATGACAGGAAAGTTTTGTTTTTGGATCCTTATTTTGAATGAAGTTTTCTTCATCATTTTTTATTTATTCATTTATTTTTGTTTTTATTAGAGACGCTGTGAATTTACAAAACAACCATGCATACCAAGGATTCCCATATGTTGCCTCATCTCCCAAAACCTGGCATATATGTGGAATATTTGTTACATATGAAAGAACAACATCAGAATATTATAGCTCACTATAGTCCAGAGTTTACAATTGGTGAATATTTACTACAAACAACCCTACTATTAACACCATGTGTTGGTATTGTAATTTTTAATTACAATGTGTTAGTATTGTAATTTTTAATAGTTCATGTGAGAATACTCTCATATTTGTGTTGTCAACCACTTTCTGTCAATCACCACAGGGTTTACAGTGTGATACAGTCCCACGAATTGTACAACCCATCCAAAATGTACTCAGTTTCAATATGGAGTTGTGCTGCCATCCTCTCAGTCAGTATTAAAATGTTTTCTTAGATCCAAGAGGAAAAATTACGTACCCTTTTAAACCCACCGATTGTGGATCTTTCACATTGATAGAGTAACTTCTTTGCAATTTTTGCAAAAATAATGCAATATTACTGTTAACTATACACCATAAGTTACATTAATTGTATTTTCCATGTATCATCATATTATTAAAACCATATGAGTGAATTACATTTGTTATAATTCATAGAAGAACATTCTTGTGTTTGTACTATTAACCTCAATCCTCATCCACTACTGAGGTCACTATGTTAACAGTCCCTAGATTATATTTTAACTTTCTTTCAATCAACAATTACTTTCCTAGACTACCCCCCTTTCATCCACAGTTAACTTTATACATCAGCCGTGTTTGAAATACTCACTATAATGTATCAGCATTAACTCTATCCATTTCCATACATTTACACAGTGAACTTTATTAAAAATTCTACATACATTAAGCATCAGGTTCCACTTCAACCCTCATTCTATCTTTTATTTATCTATACTCTAGAGTTTATATCAAAGAGTTTACTCTATGTATTTATTTCATATTAGTGATGCCACAAAATATTTGTCCTTTAGTGTCTGGCTTATTTCACTTAACATAATGTCCAAAAGGTTCATCAATTTTGTCATATGCATCCCAACTTTGTTTATTCTTACAGCTAAATAATATTCCATAGTATGTATATAACACAATTTGATTATCCACGTATCAGTTGGTGAACACTTGGGTTATTTAATCTTTTAACAATTGTGAATAATGAAGCTATGAACTTCAGTGTACTAATGTCTGATAACATTCCTGATTTAAGTTCTTCTGAATATATTGGTAGTAGTGGGATTGGTGCATCAAACAGCAGTTGTATATGTAGCTTCCGAAGGAAACACCAAACTGTGCTCAACAAAATATGCACCATTTTACATTCCTACCAGTAGTGGAATGTATCTATTTCTCCACATACTCTCCAGCACTTTAGTTTTCTGTTTTTAAATAATGGCAATTCTATAAGGCATGAAATGATACCTTATTGTAATTTTGATCTGCATTTTCCCAATAGCTGATGATTTTGAACCTCTTTTCCTGTTCTTTTTGTCATTTATATTTCCTATTTTGAAAAATATCTATTCATGTGTTTTAACTATTTTTTGATTGAGGTGTTTTACTTTTTATCACTGAATTGTATGATCTTTTTATATAATATGAAGGTCAAATCCTTATCAGATATGTGGTTTCCAAAAAATTTTTCCTATTGAGGAAGCTGTCTTTTCACCTTTTTGGCAAAGTCATTTGAAGCACAAAATTGTTTAATTCTGAGGAGGTCCAATTTCTTTCTTTCTTTCATTGCTCATCCTTTGAATGTAATGTTTAAGAAATCACTGCATACCACCAGATCTTGAAGATATTTCCTTAAATTTTCTTCTAGGAGTAATATGGTTCTAACTTTTATATTTAGTTCTATGATATATTTTGAGTTAATTTTTGTATAATGTGAATCAGTTTTGTATCAGGTCCTTCTTTTGGTCATTGATATCCAGTTTTCCCAACATCATTTTTGAATAAACTTTTGTGGCTCATCTGGGTGGGTTTGACAGCCTTATCAAAAGCAACTTGAGGACAGATATAAGCGTCTGTTTCTGAACCATTAATTTGGTTCCATTGGTCTATGTGTCTATCTTGAAAGCAGTACCATGCTGTTTTTACCACTGAGCTAAGCAATACGATTAAAAGTCCAGAAGTGAGAATCCTCCAACTGCATTATTCCTTTTTATGATGTTTCTGGCTATTTGGGGCCCCTTACCTTTCCAAATGCAGGGACACTGACAGATATATGAACCCCAATATTTACCACAAAATTATTCAAAATTGCCAAAAGTTGGAAGTAACCCAAATGTCGATCACTGTATGAATAGATAAACAAAATGTGGTATATACATTGCATATTCCCCAGCATGGGACATGATTCCTGGGAATGAACCTCCCTGGCAATGAGAAATAATGACCAATCACAAACAGGTGATGTATTTGGGAAAAGACCTTAACCAAAAAGGGGAAACATTAAATATAAATTAGTTTTATGGCTGAGAGATTTTAAAGTGAGTCCAGCAGTCATTCCAGAGGTTATGCTTATGCACATCTCAGCAGGATCTCATTGACTACCACAGCAAACTGCCTCAAACAATAGGTCTCCTGAGGGCTCTAGAAACCTCTAGATAATATAGGCAGGGCAGACAAACTCAGGAATTCAGCACACTGTCAGTGGACCTTACATTGAAATATATTATCACCTAACCCTGTAATGTATTTGAATTAGTCATTTATAATTTTGCTACACATGGTTCTTATGCCCCTTTATTTGAAACTATAATTACCATCATACCCATTAAATATGTGTCCCAGACACTTAATCTTCTGGCTGTTCTTGTGCCAGTTGAGGCCTGAATCTCAGCAGACTTGCAGCCAACACCTACTCTCTAGTTTACAGTACTAGCCCAGGACAGCTAACAGAAGGATAATGATGAGCAATGTCCATCCCCCAAAAACCGAGAGTATCTACAACTATAAGCAAGAGAGTTCCATCCATCTGCCCCTTGGGATCTAAACCCTCTCTTTATAGGAAGCAGAGTGGGCATCAACATCCTCAAATCCTCAAGATTGCAGGATGAATGAACATAAGAGGGGAATGAAACCATGGACTGTTCCTGTAAAATGAGTGTCTTGGTGAAAGGTGCTGCGATATAAGAAAGACAAGACAAAGAGTTTAAGAGAAAGCTGGCCTCAGAGGGCTAGCAGAACTCCACTGTCTAGCCCTGAAGCACAGACAACCCAATGCTTTTATTAGCAGAGAAAAGTTCCTATTATATGCAGAAAAGCACAGTCACTGATTAGCTATTCTTGGAATTTAAGCAGGAGTATTTTGCTTGCAAGGTCTGTTTCTCTAATCCATCTATATTTATCTTAGCTAATCCTTGAGCTCTTGGAGTCAGCAAGAGTCTAGACAGTGCTCACAGGATTTTCCTCCTGAGCCAGTCTCTGGCATTCCAGACACTCTGTCTTTGTACTCTGAGCCAAATTCCACAAAATCTCAAGGATTCTTTCTCACAATGGACCAAAGTAAAGGATTTATTATTGTAATAATGGAAGAAGTTTTAACATTTATATAAAGATAGTGGTTATGAGTGCTTCTGAGAGAAAGAGGAGGGAAGCATAGGTGGGACATAGGGCGTTTTTAGGGTATTGGTATTGTTCTGCATGATATTGCAATGACAGACGAGAACATTATATATTTTGTCAAAAGTTATAAAATTGTATGGTGCAAATTGTGAAACATAATGTAAACTATTGATCATGATTAGTAGCAATGTTCCAGTATTTGATCATCAATTGTGGAAAAAAAGTGCCACACTAATGTAAGATGTTATTAACAGGGGAAATATGAGAGGAGGAGGGGTGGGAATCCCCTATATTTTTTATATAACATTTCTGTAATCTAAATCATTTTTAAAAATAAAATTAAATAAAAGATTACAATTATAAAGATATGCTTTCAGTATAATAACAAAGGTATTTTAATATTATAGGATGTCAATATTGGGGTGATATGTGGGGGGAAATGCACCTAAAGTATACTTCTATGAGATAAGAAGGTATTCAGTAGTCCTAGTTTTGTTTTCATAATAGAAATAGTCCCACAAGTGGCAAACAAAATATCATAATCCCATCCTGGGAAGTCCTGCTACTTTCTCAAAGAAAATGGCAAGAATCCCTGGAATATATAGGCAGCACCTAATAAAAGAAAACAGGCCAATAGGCAAAGGCCTCAATCTTAATGCTTGGACTGATGAGCCTTACTCTTGTGAAAATGAAACAGCCTAGTTAAAATTAATTCATGAGTTATTTCCTGAAAACCTACTTGGTACTCAAATGTGGCTTCTCTATAACAAAACTCAAAAAATCTCACTACCATTCCCCAAAGTTAGATATGACTACTTGGATGAGTCTCTACACCTCTGGTGGATTATTACCAAATGGCATCCAGAGATGCATTTGGAAAAAGATTTAGACCAAAAGGTGGAAACATTAAATAAAATATAATTTTATGGCTAAGGGATTTCAAAGTGAACCAAGAGATCATTCATGAGATTATACTTATGAATATCTCAGTCATATTTCACTAAATTCCACAGTAAACAAAATCTCAAACAAAAGTTCTGCTGAGTGTTCTAGAGACATCTAGGACACTATAGAGAAGGCATACAGCCTCAGGAAATCAACTCCCCCTTGGTGGACCCTATATGTGAATATAGGATGATCTATTTCCCCAATAGAGCATAATTATACTCATTTATAATTCCCCTACTTATGAATCTTCCTCATTTTTTAAGGTACCCAAACCAGGGATTGAACACTAGACATGATATTTAGGAAGCCAGTTCTCAAACACTGTGCTACAATAGCTTCCCTGAGTTGTTTTTTCTTTTATCTGCTTGTTTCTTTTTGTTTATGGAAGGCACTAGGGATCAAACCTGGGACCTTGTAATTGGGAAGCAGGTGCTCAATCACTTGAGCTATATCTGACCCCCCAAATGCTTTTATTTGAGCCTAAAATTATCACAATACCCATTAAATATATGCCTCAGAGACTTAAATCTTTGAGCAATTCATATGCTGACAGAACCCTGATTCACAGAAGATTTTTGACCAGCTCCTACTCTCAAATTATTTGGATTTTCCCTGAAAAATTAAATAAATGATGATGATGGACAAGTCTCATCTCCAAAATCAAAGACTGTCTACAACTGCAAGCACAACTCTTCCTTCCAGCTTCCCCATAAGATTTAAGATCGCTCTTAATCTGAAGCAGTCAGGGTGGACATCATCACAAATTTCTCAAGATAGAAGAATGAACATACATGGGGGTAGGATAACCAAGAACCAAATTAAATAGATTGTTATTGTAGTTATTTCATGGTAACCAAAAAACTTGTTGTTTTTTGTTGTTAGTTGGTTGTTACTAGTGGCTCAGAGTGGAGGGATAGAGATGAATAGCTGTAATATAAGGCATTGGAATTATTTTGTATGATTCTCGAATGATGTATAAATAACATTATACATTTTTCAAAGCCAAAAAAATTGTTTAGCACAAAATGTAAACCTTAATGTAAACTATATACTTTCATTAATAGACCTTGATTAATAGCAATAGTACAGTATTTGTTTATCAATTGTAACATATGAGATGTTAATAATAAGGGACATTGTGCGGGGTGGTTATATGGGAAATATAAATAAAATAAAATATTTTTTATTTTTTTATTTTTAAAAGATTCTTAGATTACATAAATGTTATAAAAATTATATAAGGATTCCCATACACCCCAACTCCCAAACCTCCCACAACCTTCCATATAAACATCCTTCTTTAGTGTGGCACATTAATTGCAATTGATAAACACATCCTGAGGCTTTGCTATTAAGCATGGACCAGAGTTCACATTGTAGACCACACTCTCTCCCACACAGTTCTGCATGTTTTGTGATGATATAAAATGGCCTATATCTGTCATTACAATGTCACTCATGACAATTCCCAAGTCCCAAAACAAGCCCCTGTATTGCAACTGTTTATCCCTCTCCCTGCCCTGAGAGTCTCCATTGGCCACTGGTTCCACATCAATGTTGTAATTTCTTCCATTGCTATAATCACAATATGTCTATAGCAGAATAACAGTAAATCTACTCTAGTCATATCTCTTCCTCCAATCTTGAGGAGCCTGGGATGATGATGTCTACTCCAAATCAAATTGAAAGGGGGCTTATATCCCATGGGGAAGATGGATGGGACTATCCTGTCTGCAGCTGAAGACTCTATCCATTGCCTGAGACGGCCGTTGTCCATCATTATCTCACTGCCAGTTTTCCAGGGTGAGTCCAATGAGCTGTAGAGTAGAAGTTGCAGCTCCCCTGAGGTTCTGAGCCCAGCTGGCACATTGCCAGCCAAAGATTCCAGTCTCTTGAATGTACACATACAAACTCCAGCATCAAGTATAGGTTTATTTATTATTTTTTTAAAAGATTTATTTATTTATTTATTTATGCGCCCCCTCCCCTTGCTGCTTGTGTTTGCTGTGTCCATTTGCTGTGTGCTTTTTCTGTGTCTGCTTATCTCCCCCTTGCTGTGAGGTCTTGCTGCATCAGCCCACCGCGCTGCATGGGCTGGCCTGCCCTCACAAGGAGGCCCCGGGAAGTATAGGTTTAAATAGAAGGGAAAGATGAGCGATGTGCAGGGAAGACATAATGGAGTCCAACTCTGTCACTCTCAGGAACACACCCCAAAGTAGGGGCCACTGGCAAGGCACAAAACTTCAGAGCTATCCTACCTGACCATAGGACCTGCGTGTCTCCAGAGACTTAAGGAGCCCCACAATTTAGGGTGGTGGTATCCACTTTGGAAGTCTATGAGATCCTGCTGAGATGTGCATAAGTGTTACCTCTGGGAAGACTTCCCAACCCACTTTGAAGTCTCTTAGCCATATAAACTCATTTGCCTTTACCTTTTCCCCTTTCTATTCGGGGTCTTTTTTCTGTCCCATTGC
>JAQZBX010075010.1:0-14665 GCA_029593785.1 Cabassous unicinctus
TGCTGTTATGTTCAGCTGTGATTTTGAAATAACAAAAAATAGCTCTTTTTCTCTGGTTTAAAATTTGAAACTAAACAATTTGCTGATAAGCTAAATTCATTAAGATAATTAGGTAAAGTACATAATCCAGAGCTATGAAAAAGAAAGGTGTAGGAATAATCAGAATGGAGGTAATCATGACATTTCGACTAGACTGAAAAAAATAAACTCAAAAATAAAATAAGAACTAAATCCTTATCCTATTATGCAACAAATGGACTAGATGGTCTAGTATGTATTTTCTTTTCTAATAGTTGATAAAGGATCATCTATAATCTGTATACTATATTAACCTAAAATGATAAGAGGAGAGTGTAGCAGTTTGATATTTCCAAAAGGAAATATTGGATTATGTTTTAAACTGGTCTTTTCCTCTGTATTAGAGTGTATTGGATTCAGAGGTTTTACTTTTACTTGATTAAATTATGATTAGGGCTTTGATTGGGCCACTTCAGTAGGGCATTGAGTCATCGCTCCTTGGTGGGTGGGGTCACAGATAAAAGACATGGCAAAGGACAGAGTTTGGAGTTCTGATGCTGAATTTTAATGCTGGAGCCCAGGGAAGTAAGCACACAAGGAGCTTGGTCTTGAGGAAGGAGAGAAGGCCCCAGGAAAAGAGATGAACCGTTTGCCTGATATTCTACAGCTGGCCTTGTGGACAGACGCAATCCTGAGCCCGAAGAGAGACAAACCCTGGGAAGAGAGGAACTCAGGAAGCCTGAACCATTGCAGATGTTGACAGCCATCTTGCTCCAACACGTGGCCACAGACTTTGGTGAGGGAAGTAACTTATGCTTTATGGCCTGGTAACTGTAAGCTTCTACCCCAGATAAATACCCTTTATAAAAACCAACCAATTTCTGGTATTTTGCACCCCTTTGGCTGACTAATACAGAGAGAATGTTCAAAGGCAGCAAATCTCTTCCTCAAAACAAGAACTCTTTGGTAGACTGTGCTGTTGAATAGAGACATATATATTGATTTTTCAGTACACCTTCATTTGTAAATTATATTCTATCTATGAGCTCACTAGTGTTCACTAATCTTCTTTCCCTGCCCCTAAAAAGAAAGGAAAAAAATGGAGCCAGTGAATGCCCTATGGAGAGAAAAAAATCATCTGTATGTACTAGCATATAAGTGTGAATTATAGGACATTAGAGCTAAGAAAGTATAAGCATGGTAACCAGACATTAAGGAAAGCCAATTTGCAATTAGGTGATTAGCACAAGAGCCAGTAGTAACAAGCAATGTGTTCTTATTCCACACATCTTTACTACAAGTTGCTGTTAAACGCTTCTTGTGTTTTCCCTTTGTCTTTTGACTGCATGGTGATGATATAAGATAATTGCACAATAACCGCAGAATGTCAGGTAACCACAAAGGAAACTCTTTTAATTATAAGATGCAATAGTTTGCATTGCCCAGCTACATTCTCTCTGGTTAACTCTGACCTCTCAGTTCATTTGTAAAGCTCCCATTCAGCCCAGATTGTGCTTTGCCAGCTGCCAAGATCTTCCCTGATGCTAGTTAAGGGCTCCTGCAGCTTCAGATAGTGCCAAGTAGGGATGCTTTCTCTAGTCTCCCCATGCTGGGTACCAAGGGCTTGGCTGCAATTATTTCTTGGGTCTACCTGGTTCAGGTTAGCAATACCCAAAAGATTCTTTTCATCCTGGACTCTCTGAGGAAAAGTGGAAATATAAATGTTGATGACTCAGCCACATTTGTAGAATAAACTAGAGTTTCTTTAGCAGCTAATTTAAGCAAATACCTACATATATATGTAATATACAATTTGGCACTATTCCCTCCTAGAATTAATTCTATTTTCCCTCATTAGAGAATGGTGAATCATTTAGCTATGTGTGCCTAAGAATATGATTGCTGAGGTCTCACTTAATGTACTCTTTTTCATCACCCTGGTGATGTGTTATCTGCTGATATTCCTGGGGGTTTCTGCTGTTCTACTTCACAGTTTATTATGTGTCAGAGCTGTTCTTTCCTTTAGCAAGGTTGGCATGCTAATTTGCAGTGCATATTCAGTATCTTTGATGGTAATTGCTCAAAATTCCATTTTCAAATATACATAATGAACTCTATTTATAGCTCAAGCCATTCCTGTTCCTCATTTGCTATGGATTAAATAGTGAAACCTAGGGAGAGTCACTCTCTGTTCACGGATCCTCTGTAAAATATCTACCTGTTTCTGTGAATGATTCCCTTTTCTGCTTTTGATAGTATGAGAATTACTGACTTCCTTTCAGGGTAAGGAAGGGAGAAACTAGATCCTATTGTGCAGCAATGGATCACCTTATCCCGTGTTTTCTCCAGCTGTAGCTACCAGAAGCTCCTTGTTTATTCCATGCCCATTTATACATGGCTACCAATGTTATGACTAAAAGAAACCTTGTTTATTTTTTCCATGGGAGGTAGAAGTATGAGCAGTGACAGAAAGTATATGTGGAACTTTTAGATCAACATTAGAAAAGTTTTATTTTATCTGAAAATTATGTTCTAAAATTTGTCAGGCTAAAAGATTTCACACTGGAAAGAAATATCAATGTGGTTTCTCTGGACTCGAAAAAGTTTCATTTCTTTATCTTATTATAAGGGCTGATTGGTAGTAGTATCATACCATGAGTTCCTGAGTAAAAAGACATCCCAATATGCCTATTGTCCTTGGCCTCATCCTCAGCACCAACTCTTCCCACTGGAGTCACTCTCTGGACTTTCTTTTTGGGCGGTGCTCCACCCTCCTCCAAAATTCCCAAACCTGTCCATCATGTGATTGCCCTTGGAAGTGGGAAGAATGTCTTCTTTGACTCCTACTCACTGGCCCCATGCACATTATCAAGTAGCAAAATCCTATACTTTCGGAACCATAAAGACAGTAACGATATATGCAATTTTTCAAATACCTAACAGAAATGATGTATTTATCCTTAAGACCACATGGGATTATTTGTTTTAGCTGAAAGTATTTTACACCAATATAGTAATACTTATTATCTCAGGATTATTAAAATATTCCACTGGCTTTATCAAAAAAAAAGCAAAAACAAATTTCAGTGTAAAAACTCCATTGGCCTTTCATGGCATCAGAAGAACTCCTGAAACATGAATGGCTGACCAGACAAATTTAAAATGTTCATCATGTGATTGACCTTGGAAGTGGGCAGTGTGACAAAAGATCTGCAACTGAAAGCAGTAAAATATTTTTAAAATATTTTTATTTTTTAAAAGATACTTAGATTACATAAATGTTACACAAAAAAATATAGGGATTCCCATATGCCCCACTCCCCACACCTCCCACACCATTCCACATAAACAACATCCTTCATTAGTGTGGCACATTCATTGCAATTGGTAAACACATCCTGGGACATTGCCACTGAGCATGGACCATAGTTCACATTGTAGTTTACACTCTCTCCCACACAATTCTGCAGGTTATGGGAAGATATAAAATGGCCTATCTCTGTTATTGCAATGTCATTCAAGATGATTCCCAAGCCCAGAAAAAGCCCCCGTATTACCCCTGTCTTTCCCTCCCCCTGCCCCCAGTGGTCACTGCCTCCACATCAATGTTGTACTTTCTTCCATTGCTAGAATCACAATAAGTCTATAGTAGAATACCAGTAAGTCCACTTTAGTCCACAGTTCATTCCCCAGTCCTGAGGATTCTGGGATGGTGATGTCCACTCCACCTCTAATTGAGAGGGGCTTCAATCCCATACAGCCAATGGATGGGACTCTCTTGTTTGCAGTTGTAGGCTCTCTTGTTTTCTTGGTATGGTAGTTGTCAATCCTCACCTCCTTGTTAGTTGTCCTGGGTGAGTCCAATGAACTGGAGAGTAGGTGTTACAACTCTGCTGAGGCTCAGGGCCCAGCTGGCACATGGACAGCCCAAAAATTCCAGTCTCTTGGACTTATACCTACAAATTCCAGCACCAAATATAGTTTAAATAGAAGGGAAAGATGAGCCATGTGCAGGGAAGGCATAACTGAGTCCAACTTTGTCATTCTCAGGAGCGCAAACTCCAAAGTAGGGCTTACTGGCAAGGCACCAAACTCCGGAGCTATCTGCCCTGACCATAGGACCTGGGTGTCTCCAGAGCCCTCAGGAGCCCCACTATTTGGGGTAGTATACACTTTGGAAGTCTATGAGATCCTGCTGAGATGTGCATAAGCGTTACCTCTGGGATGACCTCCCGACTCACTTTGAAGAGTAAAATATTTTAAAATATCTGTTCACTTGTTCAAGTTTGGTGCTTATCCTTATCACAACCAAGACAGTCCTGTGATTTGGAACTTGACAATTATGAACTGTTAGTTATAATCTAGATTTAATTATAATGAGAAAAACAGTGATCTCAAATGGAACATTTTTATCTTCGTTTAGTTAAATCTAGTTTGAGTCACAAACCAAATCTTTTAAATCATGGAATCACAGTTGGTGGAAAAATTGGGAACAACCACTATAGTTTGCCTACAAAATAACTTTAACCTCCATCCTCTTCACTCCATTTAAACTGCAATTGCCCAAGTTTATTCCTTCCTTTCCTTTCTCCTGGGCTGTTTTAAAAGACTTCTCACTGGTCTTCCATCCTTTTGCCTCATTTCATTATATACATTGCTGCCCAATTAATCCTGGTCAAAAATTTTCAATGCATAGTTATTAATATCTTAAGTACTAAATTCCTTACCCTAGTATTTAAGCCCTCTAAAATCTAACTGAAACCTGCATCCTAAGTCTTAACCCCCTTACTGCCTAACAAAATGTCTGTATCCAGTTGTGCTGGTTTGAGACTTTTATGGACCTAAGAAAATCATATTCTTAAAGCAAACCCATTCCTGTGCCTGTAAACCCATTGTAGATGGGATCATTTGATTAGATCTCTTCAGTTACGGGCCTTTAATTAAATTGTGGGACCCAGGGTGGGTCTTAATCCTCTTAATGGAGTCCTTTACAAACAGAGGACTTAAAAGCTGAGGATACACAGGAAAGAAAACGCAAAGACAGAGAGAAGCCAGGAGAGATGAGCTGACAATGCCATTATGTCCTGCCATGTGCCTGATCACCCACAGCTGAGCTCAGGGAGAAAACAAGCCTGGCAAAGAAGACAGAGACAGGCAGAAACCAGCAGAGCCACCATTGTGTCTTGCCACATGGCAGGAGTCCAGGATCGCCAACAGCCAACCTTCAGTGAGCCAGCATTTCTGATGATACCTTAATTTGGACATTTTCACAGCCTCAAAACTATAAGATTTTAGCCTAATAAATTCCCCTCATAAAAGTCAACCCATTTCTGGTATATTGCTCTCAGCAGCTTTTAGCAAACTAAAACACCAGTCAAGATGTAGAATTACTAGTCATGGAAGTTAGACATAAGGCTCTGGAGTCAAACTCCATGAATTCAAATCCAGACTCTACTACTTAATAGCTCTGTGATTTTAAGCAAGTTCTTTAATCTCTCTGGAATATAATCCCCTTGTTGGCAAAATGGAAATAACTCAAAAGAGTTGAGTATTATTATTAAATAAAGTTCCTGTTAGTTTATTGTCTCTCAAATTTGCTCATTCTCTTTTTCTGGCTGAATACTTTTCACCCCTTTTCAGTCTGTCTAGTGCAGCGGTTCTCCAAGTTCAGTTCCTGAAAAGGCAGCATCAGAATCACTTTGGAACTTGTTAGGAACACAAATTCTAACAAGAATCCGTGTTTTAACAAATTCTTCCTATAATCCTGATGTACTCTAAACTATAAGAAATCAAGAGCCATCTCAAATGCTACCACCTAAAGTTTTTACTTATCCCTCTGTATTAGTCAGCCAAAGGGGTGTTGATGCAAAACACCAGAAATCAGTTGTTGTTTTTATAAAGGGTATTTATTTGGGGTAGAAGCTTATAGTTACCAGGCTATAAAGTGTAAGTTACTTCCCTCACCAAAGTCTGTTGCCACGTGTTGGAGCAAGATGGCTGCTGACTGAAGTCTGCCAGGGTTCAGGCTTCCTGGGTTCCTCTCTTCCTGGGGCTCATTTATCTCCGGGGTCAGCTGCTCTGCTTTCTCCACAAGGCCAGCTGTAGACTATCAGGCAAACGGCTTTGTCTCTCTCCCCGAAGCCTCTGCCTGTGTTTAATGGAGACTTTTCTCCTTCCTCACGTATCTGCTTCTCTGTGTATTTACTTCCCAGGCTCCAGGATCAAAAACTCCAGCTAACTCCTCTGCTCTGCCATGTAGTTTTCTCTGTGAGTCCCCACCCACCAAGGGGGCAGGGACTCAACATCCTACTGACATGGCCCAATCGAAGACTTAATCATTATTTAATCAAGTAAAAGTGAAACTTCTGAATCCAATACAATCTAATGTGCAAACATGCCAGTTTACAAACAAAATCCAATATCTATTTTTGGAATTCATAAATAATACCAAACTGCTACACCCTCCCAGGGCACCTAATCTCTTTCCCCACTAAGATGCTCAGAACACTGTGTGCTTCCCTTAGCATTTATCTTCTCTGCTTTGCCTTAAACTATGTGTATTTCCACCTTATTTCCCCCTTACCTTCACCAAATTGTGAATTTTTTGCAGGGTACTTTGCTTACTAATCTTCAGATAGGAAGTAGTGCTTGATAAAGTTTCTTTTCAAATATTTGTTTGACTAAATTGAGTCAAATCATCCATGGTTCTCAAGGTATTAGATACTAAAGAAAGAACTAGAAATAAAAGGAAAACATCCTTTTTAATATTTATTAAGAACTTCTATTCTAGAACATTTCCCAGAAACATAGATCGAATACTTTAGTTTTTAATTAGAAGCAGTTTCAAGATAGGCAGAGGTGTTAAATTACTTCTGTCCTTACAATCATCTCTTCATTCTTTGAGTCTGTCATTTGAGCCATTTTCTAAATGTAATTTTCTAAATGCATGATGATGAATGGGAGAATGTGATTCTAGAGGGTTGAAGCAAAATGAATATACAAGGCAGATGGTGCTATAAAAGTACTTTCTATTTTATTTGCCTACAAAAGGTATATACAATGTTATTTATATTTCCCATTTTGCTTAAGTCATTTTGAACTTGGAAATGAAGCTAAACCTGTTCCATTAAATTACAAATCCAATATAAACAACAAATAATCTCTATTCTTTTTTGAGTGCTTGGGACTTTGTCATTTACAAAAAAAAAAAGAAAGGAGTACTATTTTTTTAAAACATCATTCACTAATTAGTACCAATAAGCACTCAAAGAAGAAATGAAGAAAGGAAAGGAAAGGAAAAATAAAGAAGTACTTTAAAGTACGTAGGAGCAAATGAATTCTCATTTGAGGTCTCAGGAATATAGATGCAGGAATATTAATTAGCCTATGCATTAGAAGTATATGACAATTTTTATTTCCAACCAAAAGATAAAAATCTGTTTACTCCATAGAAGGCAAAAAAAAAAAAAAGGTAGTTTGTTTCTGTGACTCTCTAAATGATTCTAGTGAAATCAAGGCTTACATTTCTCTCTACTACCCAGCAGAAGTTGACACACATTTATCCAACCATACATTGTTTTTGTTATCAAACTAATCCATGTTCATGCCTAGCAATAAAAGAAATACAGAAATCCATAGACTAAAATGAAAAGCACCCCTTCTTCTAGACCCAAATCCCACTTCACAGGAATTATCAGCATAAATGCCTTACACAATCCTTCCAGAAAAGTATTTCTATATGTATAAAAGTATGTAAAGAATTAATTTTTTAAATGAGATCATAATAGTTATATTGTTCTACAACTTCTAGAAATGTACTTTTGCATTTGTACAAGTATTTCTGAAAGATAGTGTGATGGCTAAGTTCAGTGTCATAAAGATCTCATAATGTTTTTAGATATCTCCTGTCAGTTCTGTTTTCCTAGAGAAGCCCTATTAGTATAGCTTCGGTATTGGGAGTGATTCTTGAGAAACAGAATCTTAAGGATGAGATTTCTGATTGGTTCTGAGGTTAATGGAATTGGACCTTTAATCTAATTAGATAAAAAGGCACTAATGACTCTATTTCCAATAATCATGATGGCACTGATAGTCCATGGCATGAGTTGGCAATAGAGGTGCACAAAATATCAGCACTGGATATGGCTACTCAAATGCTTATAATGTAGATGAGGAGATTCAAACATTTAGAGAGACTAGAAGATTAGAGTGGATTTATCATGTAAGATGTGCTCACCCACCCCAGGAATGTCCAGACCTTTCACCAGAATTATGAGGAATAAATTTGTGAAACTAACTCCATCATCCCTGAAGAGTTCTGTGGTTGCTCTTCTAGATAGTAGGCCAGATATTGCTGTGGGAACTGCTGTCACTGGACTTGGATCCTTAAACATAATGGTAATGATCAGATCCCAGGTTGGCAGAAACCAAATGACAGCACTTAATTGCCAAAGACAAGGTAGGAGTGGCTAGCATAATGGACAGCAGACCCAAAGCAGCAATCAAAATAGTCGGACTCGCAGAGACTTATTGCATTGGCTAGTAGATCATGGGGTACCTAGAAGTAAAATAGATGAGCAGTCTACTAAATTCTTACTTGATCTGTATAAGCAGGCATGTTCTAAGTCAAGTGAACAAAAGCCTAACTTGAATTACAGAAACAGAGAGTCATGTCCCCTTAATCAATTCCCAGACATGAGACAGTTTACACATCCAGAGCCCCTCGAATGAAGGGAAGGACGAGCACACTTGGGGAAGGACTTTGTTATACTGCCAAAAATTTATACTCTCAATCTTCTACCCAGCCTTTCCCAAAGATATCTAGGGCCTTTTTACCAGGGTAACTGTGCATAGGGAACTAGGAAATGATCAGACATTTAGGGGATAATGAGATACTGGCTCGGAAATTATAATAATTCTAGGAGACCCAAAATGTCTCTGGGGTCCACTAATCTGAGAAGTGGTGGTCATGTGATCAGTTCCACCTCAAAGTAGGCCTAGCGGATCCCTGGACCCAGTCTATGGATATTTGCCCAGTTCTGGAATGCATAATTGGAATAGACTTACTCAGTAACCGGCCAAATCTCCACATTGATTCCTTGACTTGTGGAGTGAGAGCTATTATGGTAGTAAAGGCCAAGCAGAAGCCACTAGAACTGCTGTACTTAGCAAAAAATAGTAAATCAAAATTTGTGGAGGGATTGCAGAGATTGGCACCACTACCAAGAACTTGAACGATAAAGGGATGGTGATTCCCACCACATCCTCATTCAACTCTCTTATTTGACCATCTTAATGCTCACCAGAGGGTGACTTTAGCAGAGGAAGATTTTAACAATCAAGTGGATAAGTTGACCCATTCTATAGATACCAATCCACCTCTTTCTCAAGCCACTTCTGACATTGCCCAATGGGCTCATGAACAAAGTGATCATGGTGGTAGGGATGGCCTTTTGAAGACTTAATTACAGCATCAACTAGGTGGCAATACTTTGCAGGGCTGGGGCAATACTCTCCAGGAGGCTGTGTATGCTCTAAATCATGAATCCAGGAATCAAGGAGTGGAAATGGGAGTGGCATCACTCACTATCACCCCCAGTGATCCACTAGGAAAATTTTTGCTTCCTGTTCTTGCAACCTTAAGCTCTGCTGGTCTACAGATCTCAGTTCCAAAAGGAGGAGTGATGCCACCAGGGAACACAACAATGATTCCATTGAACTGGAAGTTAAGGCTGCCACCTGGCCACTTCCGGCTCCTCTTCCCTCTGAATCAATAGGCAAGGAAGGGAATTACCATGCTGGCTGGGATGATTGATCCTGACTATCAAGGGGAAATAGGACTACATCTACATAATGGGGGTAAAGAAGAGTTTACCTGGAATACAGAGGATCCTCTAGGGCATCTCTTAGAACTGCCATGCCTTGTGATTAAAAGTCAATGGAAAATTGCAACAACTCAATCCAAGCAGGACTAACAATGGCCCAGAATCTTCAGGAATGAAAGTTTGGGTCACCCCATCAGGCAAAGAACCACAGCCAGCTGAGGTGCTTGCTGAGGGTAACAGGAACATAGAATGGGTAATAGAAGAAGGTAGTAATAAATATGAAATTCGAGCACGTGACCAGTTACAGAAATAAGGACTGTACTATTCTTGAATCTTTCTTCCTTGTTTTGAGTATGATTGTATATATACATAAAATGAATATCTTTGTTTTCTTCCCTAACCCTTTCCCTTATCATATGACAAGTTGTATTAGTTGTATCAGGCTAGCATTTCTACCAGTCTTCCCAAAGAGAACTGGGCAAATGGAACCATATTTAGAATTACACTATAAAAGTGGTTAAATAGAGGCTTTTCTATATCATATAAGTGATGGTCCCAGAAAAAATAAAACACACATTCACTCTATGCTGATGCCTGCTTTTCTGAACTTTAGATGTATCCTACCAAGTATCTATCCAAGAATCAATGGTTATGGAATTTATTTCTAATGGGGAGATAGTGCCCAATACTTTAGAGTTTTTTTTAAGGCTTGGAGGATTGCTGAGCCAATGAAATTTAGTAGTGGTGAAACATAATTTCTAAAATTTTCATAGAAATGGACATCATTTGTTTTTTTTAGGAGGCACCAGAGATTGAACCTGGGACCTTGTACATGGGAAGCAGGTACTCATCCACTGAGTTACATCTGCTCCCCCATCATTTTTAATAAGTCATGAAAATATGCATTGAATCCTATAGTCAGGGTTTCAAGGAAATGAGGTACTATGAATAAATAGAATTAGCTTATGAGCCAAATGAAAACTTTAACACATGTGCTTTCCTTCCTATTTTAGCTTAGTTTGACTTTCTTGGAATCTATGTTTGCAAAAGAACTAAGGGTTTTAGTTGCAAACAGAATATTGTTCTGTCCTCATTCTGAGGGTAGGAGCCAAAATTCTAGCTCCAACAGTGCCAAACAATGTTTGTGAGTAGTTCAATTTAATTCAATAGTAACAACAACAATAATTGACATAATAATACTAGGCTAAGCTGCAGTAACAAAAAACCCAAATCACACAATCAAAGTTTATTTCATGTTCACAGAATCTGATGCAGGTCTAAAAGCTCTCCTGAGAACTTTTACGATAGTGACTCAGAGATCCAGGCTTCTTGCATATTTGGCTATATTATCACCAGAGTTGCTGCTGCAGAGGTAGAAAGAGATGCAAGAGATACATTGGATTTTAATTGTCTTGAACCAAAAATGTCATTTTCCCCTCACATTTCATTTGCAGGAGCTAGTCACATCGCTCCAACCTAACTGCAAGGGAGGCTGGGAAGTATAGAAGAGCACAAGAATATCTGGTGAGCCCTAAGAGCCTTTCCCATAACCAGTGATGATTTACTGATCATGTTATCTATATTCCAACCACTGGTCTAATTAATTTGCATGCCTGATCTTTGATCCTCAAAACAACCTTTCAAGATATGTATTATTAATTTCACTTTATAAATTAGTAAAACAAGGTTCATAAAGATTAATTTACATGTATATCTCTGATTCTCAAAAATACCTTTAAAAGTATATACTACTAACCCAATTTACAATTGAGACTCAGAAACCTTATTTTTTCAAAAGTCAAATGGCAAAAGTGGGATTTGAACCTGGAATGAGCATATCTTCTTGCTTCTCCACAAGCTATGTGCCAAGCTCAGTGCTAGGTACTAGGGTTACTACAATCAAAAGGAAGCATGAGGAGGGGGAAAGAGTCTACCTGATACCAGATACTGTCTTAAGTACCATGTTCTCATGCCTGAAGGGGATGTTCACACTTGGATCAGAGATAAAAAAAACCATAATCCCAAAGCCAGAAATCCCAGGCACTTGATCAGAGTCAAGTTTTCCATGAAGCTCATAGAGCTTGTTGAGGATTGAGTCATGTACCCCACAAAAGCCATGTTCAGGTCCCAACTCCAACTCCTGGTCCTGTATTGTGAACCCATTTGTAAATAGACTTTTGAACATTTATTATTTAATGTGTGCCCAGTCTAAAGGAGGGTTGGCCTTACTTCAACATGGCTGAAGTCCTTATAAGCAAAGGAAATTGGACAAAGAAAGAGAAGTCATAAGGAATAGCCAGCAGCTGGAAGTCAATGGAACAAGATGAGAAAGGAGAAGACACAGTCATGTGCATTACATGTGACAGGAAAGCCAAACAACCCCCAAAATTGCCAGACAGACAGACAACACAGACCCTGGAAGGAAGCAAGCCTTCTAGCCTCTGAAACCATGAGACAATAAATTCCTGTTGTAAAGCCAAGTCATTGTATGGTATTTGTTTTAGAAGCCAGGAAACTAAAATAGAGCTTGAGGTTCAGAATTCTCATTTCCACTGACACCTTCCAAGGTCCTAGAAGGGACCTCAGCAATATGTTCAGAAAATATTATATTTCTGAAATTATGCAAAAAATGAGATCTTTTAACACAATTAGTTAAGACCACTGTTTCTTTCCACTCCTATAACCTGACTGTCACTTACCCTTCATGTTGGTGTCAGTGAACTGCCTGCAGGCATTTTTAAGATCCAACTAAGGGAGAATAGAGTGTACCTTTAGTCTGGATTTAATGAGATATATTTATGTGATTTGCAGTCACTTCCATGTATAAATAAGTTATTGCCAGCCATCCTGGTGTAAGGAGTAGCTTTCAGGAATATTCCTAATGTCCACTTTCTGATTCACTTGGCATCACAACACAAATGTGCAGAGTTAGAGGTTGTATTGTGATATGATTGTGTCCTGTGGTACCCAACAACAGAAGTATGTGGGTGAAGCAGGAAACATACTGAGCCAGAAGCAAGTCTGTGGAAAATTTTTCCTATCATCAGACATATACAATGGTGAGTGGAAGTACAATTGTGAATGGAGGATACAATTCCCATAAATGCCAAGACAGAAATTCTCTTTCTGTCAATAATATACTCAACAATGTAGCATATGTAATTATAAACACACCAATATTTTTCTTTCAGTGGGAATTGTGTGAAATAAAATTTATTAAAATTTTTGTGTTTAGAGGAGTATTATAGAAAGTACATATGCAAACTCATATGTGAAAGAAACTTATAGGGGTTTCCCCAAATTTGACAACAATCTATAATTTTACATGACCAATAATGGGTTGTAGAGCTAAAAGAAACTTTTGTAAACTAGCAATAATAAAAAATAAATTTCAATTAACCATGCTAGTGAAAAGATTAAATTGGTCAATTTTCTCTACAGAAAATGATATAAAATTTAAAAATTATTGATATAAGAAGAGGCAGTCAAACAGCATACATAAAAAATACTGGTAAAAAGAATTATACAGGAATGTTAGGCAGTTTAATTTCAAGCATTTAATTTAATTTCATTTAATTTGTGGCAATTGTCAGGTTTTTAAAATTTATAATTTTGAGGGATTTCTTTTCTTTTTCTAAATATTTATTCACCATCATACCTATTTTTGTGTTCTTTTTATTAAGGAATCTGTTTCTTTTCACCATTTCTCCCCTACCCCCGCCCCCACTCCCCCAGCTGTATAAGCTTCAGGCCCCACAAAACCTGGATCTGCTTTTGCATTAGCACATAATGGCAGGTAAAATGCCCAGCTTACTGACCTGGCAGAACTTCAATTGTCGTAACTTTTGAAAACCATGAATAAATAAAACAATAAAGAATCTAGATGCCAATACTGTAGTTAGTTCACATGCTGGCTATTTCAAAGCAAAATATGTTTTTGATGTTTTAAATTGTTCATTGCAGGAGAAAAGTAATCTGCAAAGATATGTGGATTTGAAATCCTACTGCCAAAGGTAAAGAACAGAATCTCCAAATTGTTGCTAGTTATATCTCCATACAGATTATATTTATCAAGCATCGGAACTATTCAACTTTGAAGGAGGCCTATGGCTAAGTTAGGCCAGGGAATAGAGGTCCTTAGATAAAAGTGGCCTTTATAAAACTAAGAAAGGCTTCTTTCTGATCCACTCTACATAAAATGAAACAATTTAAACTCTCTAGGGAAAATTAGAGTTTCTATCTGGCATAAAGTGAAGTCACCCTCTTGTTAGTGATATCAGAAACCTTTTAATACCAAGATATGCAAAGTAATTGGATAGTGCCCAGAAAAAAAAAGTAACAATGCTAATGAGTTGAACATTTATAATTAATGCAAATGCTTACACTTAATAAATATCTGATGGCTTTTTCTTTTTTGAAATGTTGTCATTAGTGTAACATTTTAAAAATTTTTTCTTGGAAAACAGAAAAAGCATTTTTCATATTGAATGTTTTAAATAGCATGAAGAGGAAAATGAGACAAAAATAAAACATTGTCTTTTTCCTTTTTATCAGAATATATTAAAACATGTTATAGAAATCAACTCATTAACCCTCAAATTATAGATAATTCTTTAGCTGGGGAACCTGTGGCCCAAAGAGATAAAGTAATTTGCTAAAGGTTAAGTAGTAAATCAAGTACAAAAATAAATGTGGGGAGGAAGGTAATAGAAGCTAGAATCCTGAGCACCTATTTCCAGATAAATCCATTTCCCTATATTTCTTCCTAAAATAAATGATTCCTTTTCTTCTTAAGAAGACACTAAGGCTATGTTTTCAGTAAA
>JAQZBX010075011.1:0-14664 GCA_029593785.1 Cabassous unicinctus
AATTAAGAACTTAACCAGACCATTAACCACCTAAACCAAAAAAGCATATAAGGAACTATCCACCCAGCAACAAAAGAGTATGCATTCTCCTCAAGTGAACATGTAACTTTCCCCATGATAGACCATAGAATAAGCCACAAAACAAGTCACAATAAATTTAAAAATACCAAAATCATAGAAAGTATCCCCTTCAATGATAATAGAATGAAACTAAAAAAAATAATAATAATAGAAATAATCTGAATAGTCACAATTACATGAACTTTAAACACACACTCTTAAAGGGCCAATGAGTCAAAGACTATATCACAAGAGAAATAAGAAAATACTTTGAGGTAAATGAAAACAAAAATACAACATATCAACATATGGATGTAATAAAAGAAGTACAAGGAAATTTACACCTATAAAGTCCTTCATTAAAAAAGAAAAAGATCTCAGATCAATAACCCAAATATACATCTAATGAAATCAAATTATAGGGTAAAAATGAAAGAATATATTTAGGGTACAGATAAATGAAACAGAAAACATTGGTGAATAACTGAAAAAGTAACAATAATAGCAAAACTTTACCTAGATTGACCGATAGAAAATGAAGAAAAAAGATTTAAATTTCAAAATCAGAAATGAAAACGTGGTCATTACTGCCAACATTACAGAAATAGAAATATTATAAGGGAATATTATAAACATTTGCACTCCCAAATTTAGATAAACTGGCTGAATGGAAACCTTACATGAAAAATACAATCTATAAAAATTGACTAAAGAAGAAATAGAAAAATCTGATTCAACACATAGCAAGTAATCAAGAAGCTCCCAGTGAAAACATAAGAGCAGATGGTCTCATCATTGATGAATTTCTACCAAATAATTAAAGAAGAATTAACACCAATCTTTCCTAAACTCTTTCAAAAAGTATTCCAAAAAATACTTTCTAACTCATTCCATTAGGCTAGGATTGTCCTGATACCAAAGCCAGAAAAAGACAACCCAAGAAAGAAATCTTTAGACCAATATCCGTATGAATTTAGATGCAAAAGTCTTCAATGAAGCAGTAGCAAAATAATCAAGGAGCATATGTGAAGGATTATGTACCAAAAACAAATGGGATTAATTGTAATAATGTAAGGATGTTTACAGATATGCAGAATCAATAAATATATTTAATAACACTAATAGAATGAAGGAGAAAAAAGACATGATCATTACCAATGATTCAAAAAATTATATGATAGAATCCAATGTTCATTCATGATTTTAAAAGAAAACCCTCATTAAACTAAACATATAAGGGAAATTACTCATCATGTTAGTGGGCATTATGAAAATAACATAGTTAGCATTAAACTCAATAGTAAAAGACTAAAATCTTTGCTCCTAAAATCTGGAGAAAGAAAAGAATTCTACTTTCACCAAGTATTTTCAACATAGTACTAGAATTTCTAGTCAAAGCAATGAAGAAAGTAAAGAAATAAAAGATATGAAACTTGAAAAAAGTGAAAGTATCTATTCAAAGCAGGCATGATGTTATATTGAAAATATCCTAAACAATAAAAAACATATTACCTCTAAGAAATGCATGCAGAAATGTTGCACAAAATTAGCTTTGTTTGTCTTCACTAATTACAAACAATCTGAAAAGAAAATTAACAAAACAATTCCACTTAATATAGGATCAAAAAGAATAAATTGCTTATGAACATTTTTAGCCAAGGAGGCACAAGCCTTTAACGCTAAATGTGAAAAAACATTGCTGCAAGAAATTAAAGAAGATATTTTAAAAATGGGAAGATATCTCATGTTCATGGATAGGAAGTCTACATTTAATGAGATAACATTACTCCTCAAAGTGATATATCGATTCGGTTTGATCCCTATGAAAATTCCAACTGCATTTTTGGCAGAAACAGAAAAGCCTATCCTAAAATTCTTATAAAATTTAATGGACCTCAAATGTCTAATACAATTTTGCAAAGAATAGCAGTTGAAGGATTCATACCCCCTGAAATGAATGTAACTACAATTTTAGAGTAATTTAGATTGTGGCTCCAGTATAAAGATAAGTCATACAAAAATGGAATAAAGTTGAGATTCAAAATATAAAGTCACATGTGTCCTGAGAGGGAGGTCTGTTTTTTCTGCTTTTTTTCATGTGAAAGTTGTATGTATATTTTTACTGCCCACTTGCAAGGCACCTCATCAAAAAAATTAAAACACCTTATAAATACCTACATATTATTTCCTACCTATAAAGTACAAAAGGAGCACTCTATTAAAGGAAATGATCCATTTCCTGTTGCAGCAAAGTACACATAAATCTCTAAAGTTTTTCTTTGTCCATAAAACATCTCAAATTAGCCAGACAATTGTTGTAAAACTGAGCTTTACTAAACCATCCTATTTTAGAAAGGAATTTAGTATATGTGCTTGCAAAAATCTGTCAAAAACCACCCATGTGGGTGCAAAGAGCCACATGGTATCTCGAGGGGAAGAGCTGAGGAGCTGTGACTTCAAGGGCGCTGTGCAAGAACATCCTCTTTACTAACCTTTTGTTTTCAGCTCTTTCTAAGTCTGAGAAAATATTACAAGACCAGGAAGAGAGTCAACTGGGCATGGCCCTGTTCAGCCAGGAGCCATGGGCTTTCCACCACAGCACCTTGTGACACAGGAACAAAAGCAGCAGAACTGAACTCAGTGACCTATTCATGCTCTCAAGATTTAGCTTGAGAACCAAATTAGTCCATCCAAAGAAAGCACACTCTATGTCCCTTAAATAGAGGGGGTGGTTGGAAAGGCTCTGTCAACAAGACTGCATTATTCCCGAACTGAGAAAAAAAAGTTTCTACCTGCTAGAATTATTTCATTTCAGGCTCCTTCCAAAAAATACTAAAACTATTTTTTAAAATTCTCTTTTTAGTATTTTCTTTCTCTACTATAAATTTTGTGATAAGATTTGATATATGTGCTGAATTTAAAATAAATCTGTACTTTGGGGATTAATTATATTAGTTCATGGTGCTTTGTATAGAACACAGGGACAAGTAACCTAGAAATCTCAAAAAACAGTTTGATAACTGAGTTCTTTTTCTTTTACCAAATCAATTTTATTGATGCAATAAATAAATGCATATCCATCCAAAGTCTAAAATAAATGGCATTCGGTACAATCACATAAATGTGTGTTCATCGCTTCAATTATTTCTAGAGCATTTTCATTATTCCAGTAATAGTAATAATAATAAATATACTAAACAAAAACCAACCAAATGTAGCTCATCACATCTCAATCTCTCTATGCTTCCCCTGCCATATATAGCTGCTATTGTGTTTCCTTCTCTCTAGTTTATTTGTATTTATATCTTGTAAAAACAGTCATATATGCAATATTACACATGTTTTTTATTTTACATGAGTTTTCACTGTTATACAGTCCCATATTACATTCTTTAGCTTTCTTTCTAGTAATATACATGTCCTTAGACTTCCCCTTTCAAGTTCTGTCATACCCATATAATATTACGCATATAATAGTTCTGCTAGTCAAAAACAGCATGATGTGCTCTCACCATTTCCATTCATTTCCAAAGATTTACAAGCAACCTTTTAACCAATTCTGCTCAGACTAACCCTCAGCTACCCTCATTCTGTTCTAAGGTGGCCTATATTCTAATTATTAATTACATGAGTTTCCATAATATATTTAGTTCATTATAATGCTATCATGCAGTACTTGTCCTTTGTGTCTGATATGCTTCACTCAATATAATATCCTCCAGGTTCATCCATGTTGTCATATGCTTTATGAATTCATTTCTTCTTACTGCTGCACAATTTTCCATAGTGTCTATAAACCACAATTTGTTTATCTGTTCATCGGTGGGGGACACCTGGGTTGTTTCCATCTTTTGGAAATTGTGAATAATGCCACAATGAACATGGGTGTGCAGATGTCTATTCGTGTCACTGCTCTCAGTTCTTCTGGATTGCACCTAGCAATGGTATTGCCAAGTTTCATGGCAGGTCTGTATTCAAATTCCTTAGGAACTGCCAAACAATCCTCCACAGCAGCTGTACCATTCTATATTCACACCAACAGTGAATATGTGTTCCTATCCCTGAACATCCTCTCTGATATTTATAGTTTTCTGACTTTTTAAAGATGGCCAGTCTAATAGGTGGGAAATGATATCTCATTGTAATTTTGCTTTGCATTACCATAATTGCTAGGCATGTTGAATCTTTTTCATGTGATTTTTTTTCTTTTTTGCCATTTGTATTTCTTCCTTGGGCCATTGTCTTTTCATGTCTTTATATTGTTGAGTTTTATGATTTTTTTGTATATCATGGATATTAAACCCTTATCTGATATGTGATTGCCAAATATTTTCTCCCATTGAGTCGGCTGCCTTTTCAAACTTTGACAAAGTCCTTTGAGTTGTAAAAGTGTTTAATTCTGATGAGGTCCCATTTATCTGGTTTTTCTTCTGAGCTCGTGATTTCTGAGAAAGGTTTTAAAAACTACTGCTTAACATAAGATCTTGAAGATGTTTTCCTACATTTTCTTCTAGGAATTTATGGGTTTTGGATTTATATTTAGGTCCTCAATACCTTTTGAGTTAATTTTTGTATAAGGTGAGAGATAGTGAACCTTTGTCTTTCTTTTGGATATGGCTATCCAGTTCTTCCAGGATCATTTGTTGAACAGACTTTTCTGGTCCAGCTGGGAGACTTGACAGTCTTGTCAAAAATCACTTGACTATAGAGGTGAGAGAATATTTCTCAGCTCTCTATGCAATTCCATTTGTCAATCTTCTGTCTTTATGCCAGTATCATGCTGTTTTTACCAGAGGAGCTAAGTAATATGCTTTAAGGTATGGAAGTGAGAATCCTCTAACTTCGTTCTTCTTTTCTAAGACATTTTTGACTATTCAGGGACCATTAGCCTTCCAAATAAGTTTGATAATTGGCTTTTCCATTTCAGCAAAAAAAGGCTTGTAGGATTTTTATTGGGTTTGTATTAAATATGTAAATCGGTGTGAGTATAATTGACATATTAATGATATTTGGTCTTCAAATCCATGAAGACAGAATGTTCTTCCATTTATATAAGTCTAATTGTCTATTTTAGCAATTGTTTGTAGTTTTCAGAATACAGGTCCTTTATGTCCATAGTTATGTTCATTCCTAAATATTTGATTATTTTTGTCACTCTTATAAATGGAATTTTTTCATATTCCTTCTCATATTGCACATCAATAGTATATAAAAAGGGTAATGATTTTTGCCTATTAATTTTGTATCCTGTCACTTTGCTGAACACATCTATTAATTCTAATAGCTTTGTGGTGGATTTTTCAGGATTTTCTTGAAATAGGATCATATCAGTGAATAGTGAAAGTTTCACTTTTTCCTTTCCTATTTGGGTGCATTTTATTTCTTTATCTACCCTAATTGCTCTAGCTAGAACTGCTAGCATAATATTGAATAATAATGGTGACAGTGGGCATCCTTGCCTTATTCCTGACCTCACTGGGAAAGCTTTTAGTTTTTGCTGTTTACAATGCTAGATGTAGATGTTTCAAATATGCACTTTACCATATTGAGAAAGTTTCTTTTTATTCTTATTTTTTGCAGTATTTTTTAACAAGAAAGTGTGCTGTATTTTGTCAAATGCCTTTTCTGCACCAATCAAGATTCATGTGATTTTTATTCTTCAATTTGTCACTGTGACTTATTATTCTAATTGATTTTCTTGTGTTGAAACACCTTGCGTACGTGGGATAAAACCAATTTGATTGTGGTGTATAATTCTTTTAATGTGCTTTTGGATGCAGTTTGCAAGTATTTTGTTGAGGATTTTTACATCTATATTCATTAAAGATATTATTTTGTAATTTTTTGCGTAGTATCTTTATCTGGTTTTGGTATTAGGGTGATTTTGGCTTCACAGAATGAGTTTGGTAGCATTATCTCCTGTTCAATTATTGGAAAAGCTTGAGCAAGATTGGTATTAGATCGTATTTGACTGATTGGCAGAATTCACCTATGAAGATATCTGGTCCTGGGCTTTTCATCTTTGGGAGGTTTCATTCTCTTGTGATTGGTTTGTTGAGCTCTTCTCTTTCTTCTAGGTTCAGTGTAGGTGGTTCGTGTGTAACGAGGAATTTGCCCAACCTATCTACATTGTCTAGTTTTTTGGAATACAGTTGTTGATAGTATCCTCTTAATGATCTCTCTTATTTCTATGACATCAGTGGTAATGCCCCCCTCTCATTCCTGATTTATTTATTTGCATCTTCCCTTTTTTTTTTAACTTTGTCAATCTAGCTAAAGGTTTGTCAATTTTGTTGATCTTCTCAAAGAACCAACCTTTGGTTTTGTTGATTCGCTGTATTGTTTTTTTTCTTTGTTTGTTTGTTTTGTTTTTTTATTCTTGAGTTCACTTATTTCTGCTCTGATCTTTACTATTTCTTTCCTTTGACTTAGACTGGGATTACTTTGCTGTTCTTTTTCTAGTTCCTCCAGATGTGGAGTTGGATCTTTAATTTTAGCTCATTCTTCTTTTTCAATGTAAGCATTAGGGCTATAAATTTCCCTCACAGCACTGCCTTTTGTGGTGTCCCATAGGCTTTGATATGTTGAGTTCTCATTTTCATTTGTTTCAATATATTTGCTGAAATCTCTTGCAAGTTCTTCTTTGACCCACTGATTAAGAGTATATGTTGTTTAATCTCCATATATTTATGGATTTTCCCTTTTTCTGTCCATTATTGATTTATACCTTCATTCCATTTAGATCAAAGGAAGTGTTTTGTAAACTTTTTAAATTTATCAAAACTTTTCTATGACACAACATGTGGTTTATCTTGGAGAAGGATCCATGAGCCCTTGAAGAGAATGTATATCCTGCTGTTTTGGGGTGCAGTGCAATATAGATGTCTTTTAAGTCTAGTTCATTTATTGTATTATTCAAGTGCTTTTTCTTTATTAATCTTTTGCCCATATATTCTATCCAATATTGAGGGTGGTGTATTGAAGTTTCCAACTATAATTTTAGAGACATCTATTTCTTCCTTTTGTTTGGCCATTGTGTGCCTGATGTATCTTGGGGTACTCAAGTTAAATTCATAAATAATCAGTGTAGCTATTTCTTCTGGTGAATTGCCCCTTTTATTAACATATGATGACTTTCTTCATCCCTTATAACCATTTTTGCATTTAAAATCTATTTTGTCCGACATTAGTATTATTACTTCAGCTCTTTTTTGGTTACTATTTGCTTGGAATATCTTTTCCCAGACTTTCACTGGAGTATGTGATGGAGTGTGAGAGTGAGCAGGTTTGGGTGGGAAGAGGATGGATTGGACTATCCCTGGAACTGGAGAGAGTGTTGGAGGAAGGAACATGTGAATTCTGGGGAAGTGTAAGCCTGTGGTTGAAAATACAATCATGAAAATGTTCTTTTGGCAAATATGGCAAGGAAGGTTCACTGGTGCAGGGTATCAGTGGCGGGAGGATATGTAGGAAAGGGTGCACCTGGGGCTTGCTTTTATGGAATATGAATGAGTTTGTCTTGTCAGAGGGTTTTATCTCTGTGGGTGGAGACCCACACAATAAAGAACACAATACTAAACTCCCATCCTGTGGAGTCCTGCTACATTCTCAAATAGAGGGGCAAGAATCTTTTGAGTACGTAGGCAGTGCCTAGTAAAAGAAAACCGACCAATACGTCAAGACCTCCATATTAATGCATGTATCTATGAACCTTATTCTTGAAAAACTGAAAATTAGTGGTTACCATAGGTTCCGAGGGAAGGGGATGGAATATGTGATGGTTAGGCTAATGTGTCAACTCGGCCAGGTAATGGTGCTCATTTGTTTCGTAAGGCAAGCACTGGGCTAGCTGTAATACTAAATACTTTAATTATAAGAGAGCTGATTGCATAGATGTCTGATTACATCTACAATCAACCAATGAGATTGCCATCAGCAATGAGTGACTTCTTTTCCAATCAGGTGAAAGCCTTAAAAGGGGAAGTGATTTCAGCATCCAGGAAGAGAATTCACAGCTACATTTTGGACAGCCAGCATCTCCTGGGAACTCATCAAGGACATTCAATAGAGCTCCTGGTTTGCAGCCTGCCTGCAGAATTTGGACTTGTACATCCCCATGGTCGCATGAGAGAATTTTTTAAATGTCATATTATTTACAGAAATCTGTTTTTGGTTCTGTTTCCCTAGAGAACCCTGACTAATTCAGAAGAATAGGTGGAATATAGGCATTTTTAGAGCATTGGAATTGCTCTGCATGATGTGGCAATGACAGATACAAACCATTGTACATTTTGTCAAATGCTATAAAATTGTATGGTGCAAACATAAACCATAATGTAAAGTACTGACATGATTAATAGCATTGTTTCAGTATTGCATCATCAATTGTAGCAAATGTACCATATTCATGTACGATGTTATTAATAGGGGAAACTGAGAGGGCGAGAGGTGGGGTATATGGGACTCACCTATATTTTATATGTGAGTTTCCTGTAACCTAAATTTTCTTTGAAAATAAAGTGAAAAAAAATAAGAAGACACTTGGGAAAAATATAGAAGAAATTGTAAAAAAACATAAAAGATAACAGGTATTACAAGAATAAAAAGCACAATGCAAGATTTTTATTTGTTTTGTTTCTGAGGAGATGTTGGATTGCAGAAGGATTGCAACTGTGGCAAGGGAGTATCACTGCTCTGGGCTGTCAGTGAAGGGGGATGTGTAGGGAGGGGTGCACCTGGGGCATGTTCTATGGAGTTTGAGTATGTTCATGTGGTCATGGGGTATTGTCTCAGTGGGTGGAGACTCTAAGAATAACTGACAGAATGTTGAATTCGCATCCTGGGGTGTCCTCCTATTTTCTCTGATGGAGTGGCAGGAATCTCTGGAGTACATGGACAGTGCCTAACAATGGAGGACAGACCAATATGCCCGGCCCTTGATACTGATGCTTGTGCTTTTGAACCTTATTCATGTGAAATTGAAACTTAGCCTCATAATATATATTACCTAAGAGTTGCCTCCTGAAGGTCTTCTTCTTGCTCAGGTGTGGCCTCATTCTAAACCAAACTCAGCATATAAATTCACTACCTTCCCCTCAACATGCAGCATGACTCCCAAGAATGAGCTACCCTGGCACAAACAGATTGTTACCAAGTGCCAACCGGGATGCATTTGGAGAAAGACCTGGATCAAAAGAGGGAAATATTGAATACAGGTGAGTTTCACTTTTTTACAGGTAAGTTTTTTATGGCTAGGTAATACCAGGGTGAGTCGAGAAGTCATTCTAGAGGTTGTGCTTGTGCACATCTCAGGAGGATCTCACTGACTGCAGCATTGAATGGTACCAAAAGTGGGTGCTCTCCTGTGTGCTCTGGAGATGTCAAGACACTATGGGGAGGGCAGACAACATTAGGAAATTGGCACTCCATCATTGAACCTTACGTTGGAATATGTAATGAACCATCTCACCAATGTATCAGAGTTGGATTCATTTGTAATTTTCCTACACATGGTTATTCTGCCCCTTTTATTTGAACCTATGATTAGCACTATACCCATTAAATATATGTCCCAGAGACTTAAATCTTTGATCAGTTCATATGCCAGATGAGCCCTGAATTTCAATAGAGTTGCAGCCAACACATACACTCCAGTTCATCAGACTCACCCAGGACAACTAACAGATGGATGATGATGGACAACGCCCATCCCCAAAAAACAGAGTATCTACAACTGCAAATGAGGCAGTTCTGTCCATCTGTCCCAGGGGTTCTAAGCCCCATCTCAGTTGAGGGCAGAGTGGGCATCACCATGCCCATATCCCCAATTTTGGGGAATGAACAAACTTAAGGGGGAATGCAACTATGGACTCAAGTGGACTTATTATTATGCTAGTAATGGACAAATTTTAATGTTGGTATAAAGGGAGTGCTAACCAGAGGTTCTGAGGTGTGGGAGAGAGGATAATTGGTATAATATGGGGCATTTTTAGGACATTGGAATTGTTCTGCATGACATTGCAATCATGGATACAGGTAATTACATATTTTGTCAAAACATATAGAATTGTACCATGCAAAGTGTAAACCATAATGCAAATTATGGAATATGGTTAGTAGCAAAACTTCAATATTTGTAACTTGATTGTAACAAATGTACCACATTAAAGAAAGATATTAATAGAGGAAAATATGAAGAAGGTATATGCGAATCCCTGTATTTTTTATGTAAATTTTTTCTAATCTAAACTCCTTTAAAAATAAATTTTTAAAATATATTTACACCTCAATTTTTTAAACCTAGCAAAAAATATCTTCCTGTCACAAAATTAAAAACTTTTGGGAATCAAAAGACTTTGTATTGATAGTGAAAAGACAACCTACTTAGTGGGAGGAAACACTGGAAATCAAATATATTATAAGACAGAACATCTAGAATAAATAAAGAAATCCTACAACTAAAGAATAAAATGACAAACAACCCAATTTTAAAAGGGACAAAATACTTGAATCATAATTTCTCCAAAGAGGATATACAGATGGCTAAAAAGCACATGAAAAGAGGCTCAACATAACTCGTTATTAGGGAAACACAAATCAAAACCATAATGAGATACCATTTCATACCCACTAGAATGGCTACTATTGAAAAACAGTAAATTACAAAAGATGGAGAAGATGTGGAGAAATAGGAACCTTCATTTGCTGCTGGTGGGAATGTAAAATGGTGCAGCAGATGTGGAAGACAGTTTTGCAGTTCCTCAGGAAGCTAAGTATAGAATTATAAAATGACCCAGAAAACCCACTACTAGGTACATACCCAGAAAAATTGAAATCAGGGACTCAAACAGATATTTCACACCACTGTTCATGACAGCATTGCTCACAATTGCCAAAAGTGGAAGGAATCCAAATGTCCTTTAGCCTATGAATGGATAAACAATTTACATACAATGAAGTATTATTCAGCCCTAAAAAGGAATGAAGGAATGAAGTCTTCATACATGCGAGTACATGGATGAACCTTGAGGATATTTTGCTGAGTGAAATAAGCCATGCACAAAAGAATAAATACTGTATGATATCACGGAGGTGAACTAATTATATGAAGCAAACTCATGTTGTTAGAATCTAGAATAAAAGTTACCAGTGGATAGTTTGGGGTTAGAGATTGGGGAATTGATGTTTAATTTCTACAGAATTTCTATTTAGGTTGATTGTAAAGGTTTGGAAATGGATGGTGGTGGTGTTAGCACATTATTGTGAATGTAATTAATAGCCCCAGGTGAGTCTGGCTAAACTGAAATGTTAAACAATCCATACTTCCCTTTCTCTCCTAAATCCATGCCTCCTATTTTCATCCCATGACTGCAATTTAATGTTGGTCCTGGGACAGAGATAATATTCAAGCAGTTTTCATAAATCTGTCCCAATTCATTTAATAATTTTTGATTAAGGCTCTGATGTGCATTGTCCACCATTTGTGTGTGAGAGAGAAAGAGACTGCGTGTTTCACTGTATGTGTCTGTGTTTGGGCTGTGAGGATAGAAAGTAAGCACAATACCTGCCATCCTTGAAACTGTACTCTCATTGTAGAGACAAGAACCACCCCAAACTCACATATCACTGTATGGCCTGGACATATATCAGCAAGAACATGGTCAGAGAAACAGGAGGATCATGGTCAAGAGCAGAGGTGTCTTACCTTAGCAGGGGGGATGTCTGGGGAACAGTGTGCAATGAGCCTGGGAAGTTGATCAATGCGGGATTAACCAGGACCTGGAATTCCTAGCGAGAAGTTTGATTTTTTTCTCTAAGCCTATGATACATTAGAAAAGCTCCTACAATCAAATGAGGCAAAGTCAAATGATAGCTGTTCAAAAAACTAATCAGTGTGGGGCTCTAGACAGGAAATATAATCACCAGGCTTAAAATACTCACTGTCATGTTTAGGGTAATATGTCAACTCGGCCAGGTAAATATGCCCGGTTGTTTGGTCAAGGAAGCACTGGGCTAATTGTAATACAAGGACATTTATGGACTTTAATCATCAGTGAGTTAATTGCATAGATGGCTGAATACATTTACAATCAACCAAGGAGATTGCTGTCAGCATGAGTGTCATGTTTATCCAATCACTAGAATGCCTTAAAAGTGGAAGTGATATCAGCATTCAGAGAGAATTTCCAGCTCCACTTCAGACAGCCAACATCTCCTGGGTACTCATCAAGGGCCTTCAGTGAAGCCACTGGTTTACAGCTTTCCCTGCGGAATTTGGACTTGTGCATCCCTTCAGTCGCATGAGAGAATTTTATATAATCTCATATATTTATAGATATCTCCCCTCGGTTCTATTTCCCTAGAGAATCCTCCTCCTCCTCCTCCTCCTTCTCCTCCTCCTCACTAATACACTAATACACTAATATAATCACCTATGAGGTGAGTTCAGCAGTCTTTTTCTCTCAACAATACCCACCCAAAACACATATACATGCTTAGTGGAAAATGTGTGAAAGTTATTTGTACAATTATAAACTGTTAAACAAGCACAGCATACTAACTAACATAAGCAGTTGAGAAACAGAGTGTTTTGAATCGAGTAGAACAGCCTGGATGTTTGAAGTGAGCAGAGAGTTGCCTCTGCTTCTCCAGGATGTTGCAATTCCTAAGAGATTTTAGGGAGTGCTGTGGACCACAAAGGCCCAGTTGAAGGAGATGCTATATTTAGACATGGGGAAATTTTCCAGCAAATCTTTATAGTCTATAATAACTTGCTTACTGACCTTATCAAGATAGAGCAATGTGGGGCTGATCCAAAGCCTAGACATGTTGCAGCAAAGACCCAGGGAAAGTAAGGACTCCATGGAACCATTAAGGAGCAATATAACACCTATGAAAATGAAGATCTGACCAAATAGTAGGCTATAGATAATGAAATAGAAGAGGGTCATGCCTCCTGGCAACTGTTGTGGAAAGAAGAGATTTCAATCCTACTCCCAGTTTATTTATAAAGAGCAGACACTATAAATGGCCTTAGAGAACCACAACACTATTATAGAGTTCCTCCTCCTCCTCAAGCTGTTTGCTGACCCCAAAAGCCAGGCTCTGCCATCCTGAGCATCAGCTCCACATGTTGGGCTAAGGCCTTTCCACCTCCTTTCCTGCCTCACTACAGTGACTTTGTTCTCTGGCTGCTATTCTTCACTATCAAATGCGACCCTCAGGTCCTCCAAGTGAATCCTCCCATCTACAGCCTAAAGAATAAGGAGGTAAAGGCAGCTATGAGAAAAACGATGATGTTCTCATTCATCTTGAAGTCAAGTGGGAAGTGGGTTATTGATCAGTTTAGCTAAGAGAACAACAGAAGTAGTGAGATTTAAAAGCAGAAGGACCACAGAGTCTTTCATTGGAATGTATAGATCCAGAACAGATCTTTCCTCCTGACCAACAAAGTGGTAGTCAGTAGACATTGTTCAGACAATTGCCAGAGATTTTTGAGTGATGTCTTCCATTCAGAAAACTTCTTATGAACCCTATAACCACACTCTAACCTTGTTCACTTGAAAATGGAGTTCTTTAACTTTTCCTAATCATGTTCTGTAAATATCTAGCAAAGCATAATCTAACAAATGTACTTCCTGCTGGAAAGTAGCGACTACACATTGATATTTTTGTTGGAGAATTCCAGTTTTCTATTTGCAAGGTATCAGATTCATAAGAGCCATGGACAGTCCACCAGGTCACCATAGTGCAGGTTCTGCACAAATCTTACCTACCACATATTTATGAGAATTCATTTGCTACCCGACTTGATTCCAGACAAAGTGTGCATTAGAGGCAATGATGAGTCTGTGAAGCTTTACAAACTTCCTACTTACCTGTCTTGCTGATTGTATGACTACAGCTATTTTAAATCTTGCAAAGTATCATGTGTGCATACTCTGAAAAGGTTCAGGAAACCTCCAAAATGTAAATACAAGCATGTCTTGTTTTATTGTACTTACAAATATTGCATTTTTCACAAAAGGAGAGTTTGTAGCAATCCTGCATCAAACAAAACCATTAATGCCATTTTTCCAACAGCCTGGAACAGGACAACTGCTTGTATAAAGCCAGCTTGAATATTTACCAAAGTCCCCCATAGGCCAGGGAATGAATTTCAATCTTTGTCTGCAAAGTTTTATCATACTGAGTCTGAAAAAAAAAGGGAAACTACTTCTACACTCTTAAGGAAATTTGCAAGTATTTGGAAAACACAAAAATATTTTATCTTATATCAATCCCTTCTTTATCTGCATACCCTGGATTATAAATTACTCACGTAAAATCGGGAGCAAACTTAGTCTTTTAAGGTCTCATTTGGGGAAAAAGTCTGCACACAAAGGACATATTCTCACTCTCCAAATGTTCTGAATTGGGGCCTGATCTTGACGAAGGCAACAGGCAAATATTTGCACAGCAAATGACAGTTGAACAAAAAAGGAAATGTGCTTGAGCACTAGAAATGACCAAAGTCTCAGCTGTGTTACTGTCCAAAATAACAATATTTATAGCAGCCACAACAGAAAGCAATCTAAGACCAGTAAGGAAGCTGTAGCTGTTCAC
>JAQZBX010075012.1:0-14664 GCA_029593785.1 Cabassous unicinctus
GATGCCATTTTCCAGGCACCATTTGTTGAAGTTACATTTCTATACCAGTTGAATGGTCTTTGCCCCCTTATCAAAAATCATTTGTCATAAAAGTGAGATTGGCCTTCTGAGGTCTCAGTTCAATTCCATTAGTTTCTATATCTGCCCTTGTGCCAGTACCATACTGTTTTTATTATGAAGGCTTTATAATAATTTTATTTTATTATTATTATTTAATTAGAAAAGTTAACTTATGAAACAACTATGCACAACATGCAGGACTTCCATTCATCACACCACTAGCACCATGCTTGCTGTGCAAAATTTGTTACAAATGATAAAAGAAACTCAAGAAAATATTACTACCACTTATAGTCTATAGCTTATATTTGGTGTATTTTTTCACAAACTACCCTACTATTAACACTATGTATTGTACATTTGTTGTAGTTCATGAGAGAATGTTCTCATATTTGTACAGTGAACCACAGGTCATCATCCACCATAGGGTTCTCTGTGTTATGCAGTCAATGCTTTGACTAATCCATTCAAAGTGTACACTCATTGGCTCTGTTTTACTACAGTTATGCTTCCATTTGGAGAACACATTTATCACTTCAAAAACAAAAATACCATACTCTGTATACTCCCCTATTGTTAAACCTTGGCATTAATGTAGTACTTTCTTTGCCATTGATGCAAATATATTTAAAATAGCACTGCTAACTACAGTCCATAAGTTCATTATTTGCATTTTCCCATGTATCACCATATCCTTAACACCTTAAAACACGCATGAACATTTGTTCTACTTCATAAAAGATCATTCTTGTATGTGTACTATTAAGCGCAATCTTTATCTACCACCGAGTTGACTATGTTATAAAGACCTAGTTTATCTCTAACTTCCTTACATGTGCCATTTATGTCCCTAGCCTACCCTTTCAGCCACAATCACATTTATAAATCACCAATGATAGTTATATTCACTAGAATGTCTTACCATCTACTCTATATATTTGTATACATTTAAAGTCAACCTTATTAAATATTCTACATATATTAAGCATCAGCTCCCCCTTCACAACCCTCTCTATCTCTTAGTAACCTATACTCTTAATTTTAAATCCATGAGTTTACTCATTGTATTTATTTTACATTAGTAGAGCCATACAATATTTCTTCTTTGGTATCTGGTTTATTTCACTCAACATAAAATTTTCAAGGTTTATTCCTGCTGTCATATACTTAACCAATTTATTTTTTCTTAAAGCTGGAATGTGTTCCGTTGTATGTATATATCACATTTTTAAATCCATTCAACAGTTGGTGGACACTTCGGTTTTTCCCATTTTTAGCTATTGTAAATAATTCTACTGTGAACATAGTTGCACAAATATGAGTTTGTATCCTTGCTATTGGTTCATCTGAATATAATCCTTGATAGCAAGACTTTCAGATCATATGTGAAGTCTATCTATAGCTTCCTGAGTAATGTCACTGTCTTCCACAAAGGCTACAACTTTTACATTCCAACCAACATTAAAAGAGGCTTCCTCTTTCTCCAAATCATCTCCAGCACTTGTAGATTTCTGATTTTAAAATAATAGTGATTTAACAAGGTGTGAAATATCTCATTGTAATTTTGATCAACGTTTCCCAGGAGCTAACTATGTTGAATATTTTTTCATGTGCTTTTTATTCATTTATATTTCCTCTTTGGAAAAATGTATATTCAAGTATTTTGACATTTTTAAATTGGGTTGATTGTCTTTTCATTGTTGAGTTGCATGATCTCTTTATTTAATATGGATATCAAACCTTTGTCTGATGTGGTTTCCAAATATTTCACCCATTAAGTAGCCTGCCATTTTACCTTCTTGAGAAAATCTTTTGAAGCACAAAAGTGTTTAATTTTGAGGAAGTTCCATTTATCTATTTCCTTCTTTCAATGATCATGCTTTGTGTGTATGATTTACACTGATGCTAGAAGAAATGAAAGACCTCAGCAAACTTATGACAAGTACAGAGTTTTAAATAGTCATAAAAAAATTCCCCAAAGTGAAAAGCACAGGACCAGATGGCATCAAGAATGAATTCTATCAATCATTTAAAGAGCTAATCTTGCTCAAATCTTTAAAACAATAGATTAGTCAGGAACATTGCTGAACTCATTCTATACAGCCAATGTCACCCTAATACCAAAACCCAATAAAGATAACATGAAAAAAATAAAATTTTAGACCAATTTCTCTAATGAATATACATGCAAAAAATCCTCAAAAAAATACTTGCTAATCAAATCCAACAGCACATTAAAAGGACTATACAGCATGATCGAGTGAGTTTTATCCAAGTTATGCAAGGGTAGTTCAACATAAGAAAATCAACCATTGTAATACATCACACTACTAAATTGAGGAAGAAAAATCATATAACCATCTTGATTGCTGGGCAAAAGACATTTGACAAAATCCAACATCCTTGCTTGATGAAATCTCTCCAAAAGATAGGAAAATAAGGAAATTTTCTCAACATGATATAGTGCATATATGAAATATCCACAGCTAGCATTGCACTCAATGGAGAAAAACAGAAATTGTTCCTGCTAGTAAGGAACAAATCAAGGATGCCCACTCTCAGCACTGTTATTCAATATGGAGCTAGAAGTTCTAGGTAGCACAGTTAGGCAAGAAAGAGAAATAAAAGGCATCCAAATAGGAAAGGAAGAAGCAAAACTTTAAAATTTTCTCATGACATGTTCCTATATAGAGAAAATAAAAAGAAAAACCACAAAAAAGTGACTAGAATTAATAGATGAGTTCAGCAAATTGCCAGGTACAAGATTAATATAAAAGTCAGTTTCATTTCTATGCACTACTAATGAAAAATCTGAGGAGGGAGTCAGGAAAAAATATCATTTAAGTAGAGTATAAAATAATCAAGTATTTAGGAAAAAACTTAACAGAGGACATAGAAGACTTGTATTCAGAAAACTATAAAGCACTGCTTAAAGAAACCAAAGAAGACCAAAATAAATGGAAGGATATTCCATGTACATGTATTGGAAGACTTTCTATGATGAAATTGTCAATTCTATCCATTTACATACAGATTCAACACAATCACATTGAAGCTTCCAACAGCCTTTTATTTTTCAAAATTGGAAAGTCCAATTATAAAAGTTATTTAGAAGGGTAATTGTTCCCAAATAGCGAATATACCTGCAAAAAAAGAACAAAGTTGGATGACTCTCACTTCCTGAATTTAAAGCATAAGCTGCAGTGATAAATACAGCATGATGCTGGCATAAAGATATATATGTGGACCAATGGAATAGATTTGGGAGTCCATAAATAGATCCTCAAATTTATGGTGAGTTGAGTTTTCCATAGGATGTCAAGCCCACCCAGCTGGGCCAGAACAGTCTATTCAACTAATGGTGCTGGAGAAATGAATATCCACATTCAAAAGAAAATAGGAGGGCCTGTATCTCACACGTTACAAAAAATTAACACAAAATGATCAAAAACTTAAATATAAAACCTATAACCATAAAATTCCTAGGAGAAAATATAGGGCAACATCTTCAGGATCTTGTCTTAGGTGGTGGTTTCTTAAAACATACAACCAAAGCATGATCAAAGTAAGAAACAATAGTTGATGGGAACTCCTCATTCTTAAGCACTTTTGTGCTTCAAAGGACTTTGTTAAGAAAGTGAAAAGGGAGCCTACTCAATGGGAAAAAAATTTGGTAAATGTATATCTGATAATGGTTTGATATCCATGGTATATAAACAGATCATACAACCCAATGATAAAAAAGACAAACAACCCAATTAAAAAATGAGGAAAAACTCAAATAGAGATTTCTCCAAAGAGAAAATACAAGTGGCCAAAAAGCACACAAAAAATGTAAAGCATTGTTAGCTATTAGGGAAATGCAGATCAAAATTATACTGAGATATAATTCCACACCTATATAATGGCCATTATTACAAAACAGAAAACTAAAAGTGCTGGAGAGTATGTAGAGAAAGAGGAAATCTCCTTTACTGTTGGTAGGAATGTAGAATGATTCAGCCTTTGTGGAAAACTTTTGCAGCTCCTTAAGAAACTGAAAAAAGAACTGCCTTATGATTCAGTAATCTCATTACTAGGAATACATTCAGAAGAACTGAAAGCAAGGGTGCAAACTGACATTTGCACACCGATGTTCATAGCAGTATTTTTCACAATTGCTAAAAGATGGAAACAACCCAAGTGTCCATCAAATGATGAATGAATAAAAAAAGTGGTATACATATAAAATGGAGTACTTTTAAGTTGCATGAAAAATGAAATCAGTATGCATATGACAACATGGAAGAACCTTGAGGTCATTTTGTTGATTGAAATAATTGAGACAAAAATGACAAATCTTGTATAGAGTCAATAATATGAACTAAAAACCATGAATAAACTCATGAAGGCAAACTCTAGAGTATAGGTTACTACTAAATTGAATATAGGTTGAGAATGGGACTGCCATAGAATTTTTAATATGTTATTCTAAATGTGTGGAAATGAATAGAGTTGATGGTAATACATTCTAGATATAACTAACATTGCTGATTTATAAATGTGATTGTGGCTAAAAAGGGTAGTCAGTGGATGTAGTATTTCAGTTGAAAGGAAGCTAAGGAATAATGTATGAACTGTATACTACTGCTAAGTAGAAAAGGAATCTTCTATATGAAGAAAGGGGAGTAAAATTCTACAAACATAATCACATATTCCAGAGATGATCTTCCCAAGGAAAATATGAATCTGATTAGTGGACCAAGAAAGTCAGAATTGTCAATTAGTAGAAACTTTGATATCTATTTCCACTTCCTTAGTATACACATAAAGAATGACTTTGAATCTGTACTTTGCTATGAGAACAATAAATCTAGTACTAAAAATAGCTAACAAATTATGTAATTGTATGTGTGTTTATTCAAGCATTAAATAATCACTTAGAAGGTAAGAAAAGATTGAAGAAAATTTTTATATTATAGAGATAAAGTAAAAATTTTGAAAATATGTAGGAATAAAAGTTTGTCCTACTCCTGAGATAGAAATGATATTGGGAATTATTATTTTTTAAAATCCAAGGCAATATTCATTAGAAAAAAAGTAAGTTCCACCTTTTATATGGATTATCCCATGCTGTCATATAAATTAAAAACACTAAAAATATCAAGGCATAATCTCGGAATGATAACATTCAATATCACATTTTAGAAAGAAATCAAAATGATGAAGATAGAGAACAGTGCCAGATTTTATCAATCCCTATGTACTGGGAAACAATAGTCATATGTATTCATATATATGCAGAAGACTACCACCAATAATAATTCTATATAAAATCAAAATTGAAATATAAATTAAGATATTGCAAAAAATGTCATATTAATTAATATGCATGTCTAGAAATTTAAATTCCAACCATTCTAAGAGCAAAACAAATACAAAATTGACTGTGATTTTTTATAAGGAAGTATCAATGAAGTTGATACAGTTAGATTCAAATCACTTTAAAAGTTGCATATAGAGTAATAAATTTTTCAAATATTGAAAATATAAGAATATTAGATATTAGAGGAATATGATTGCATATCAAACTTTTACTGGGATTATTATTTTGGACAACATAAACTCATATATATGTACCACTTCCATATCAAATGGATAATAAACACTTATCCATATAGGCTCAGCCTGTCATTTGACCAGTTGTAGAATGAAGGATAAATTAAATGATTACAGGCTCCTTAAAAGTGAATTTTTCTTGGTACATATTCTAATATACAAAGTCAATCTACCTGGAATCTATTTGAGATAATAAATAAATATATAATTTATGAATTAGAGTCCTGGCTCAGCCTGTGAGAATTATGTCACAAAACTCTTTCTATCTTGAGAAGATAAGTTGTTATATCTCATATTGGGTAAAAGTATGTCTCATATAATAAGCAATATCTGGTATACTAAAGGAAATATCTAATAGCATCTATTGCTACATTACACTACACGCTACTGATTCTTTGTACTTCATCATACAGAAAGTGTGAATGTTTTGACCATGGCATGCATTTTTTTTATCCAAAGCTCAAGAAGAGACTAAAAGCTTCCTAAAATATTCTGTGTTTAAGGACATGAGTTTTACAGTCACATTTTCAAGGAGGGAAACAACTCTTCTCAGTTTCCAACTTTAGCACAGTTCTAAGCACCATAGACTTATCTTCTATTCATTCCTCAGTGAAGTATCAGTTCTCTTCACATTATTACCAGCCAAAACACTTGTATGAGAGTGAACATACAGAAAGCTTTTAAAACACTAAGTTTCTAAGACAAAATATCATCTTACAGAGTGACATTATCGAGCAATTAGAAGATCTCTCATGGTATAGGCATCTCTTAAGGTGCTGTTAAAAAAGCAAGGTCTTCTCAACTTGATGACATATTTCATTTTCTAAATCCTTATTGTGCCCTTAATACTGTGATTGTGTATCTATTTTAATCACTTTTTAATTGGTGCAGGCAAAGAAAGGTGAATACAAAGAGAACTATTTGAATTGAAATCCCTAATTCAAAACACTCAATATACATTTCCAGGGTGGCAGTATCCTGTAATTTGAAGATTTCTCATATGTGTGGTCCCTTATTATAGTACAATCCAAGATGCTTCTCCATATGATATTATTATTTTCCATAATTAAAAATTATCCTAAACATTTTCCAAAATATTTAAACAATGTGGGAAAAGTTTTTAAAAGAATACATCAGTTACTCTAGAAATATTGAGTATGAATAAGTATGACAGAGAAATATACAGATCACTAACAAGTAAACTCAAAATATATAAACAACAAACCAGGATATTACAGGAAGAGAATGAAACTGAAGAACACATATCATGTATAAATTAGACTTTTAAAAATTTTGTATTAAGAATTCATAATCCAAAAATCCCTGCTACAGAACTGAAAACATCTGTTGAACATTCTGCCTAAAGCACTGTTAATCTCCATGCACGACAAAATATAGATGATGGGTTCATGAATGGGGACACCCTGGATTAGAACATGGCTGTAGGAAGATATTTAAGAAATGAATTATCCAAAATTGGACCTAAAAGAGCACTTGAAATAGATATTAGAAGCAAAATGAGAATTGCCACCTGTGGGGAAGAGTTGAATAAGGCTTTGTTACCACCTTCTATAGAACATGTCCTAATGTATAAAATCTAAAGCAAGAACATTCTAAAAATTCAAAAATTTATTGCTAGGGCCATAGACTCAGAAACCAGAACACGTGAAGATGTGATCCTCAAAATTTGAAGACTATCCCAGATAAAATAATAGATCACATTTGACTATGTGAATGGAGGTCTGAACACGTTATACAGTCTGGATAGCAGAAATGAGCACAGTGGCCCATAAAAGACCAGCTGCCTGTGGGTACAGACAAGGGGTGATGGTGAGCCCATTTTGTCAAAATTGGCAGACGGCAATATAATGGTCATAAGACATCACCGCAAGATATGTGCACCTCAACCAAATATACAGGAAAATCTCAGCAGCACATGCTGGAAGAGAAATTAGTTTACTCTCTGCCAGAATATTCACAATCAGATTGGGAACAGTAACCAAAATTCAGCAAAGATTTATGAGGCATAAATTTCTTATAAAGAAGCACATTAGAGAGTGTGGCTCTGTATCAGTTACACTGGCAATAACTGTCATAAGGTTTTTAGTAATTTCTCCTAGTTAAATCACTAGAAAAAATCTCCAGAGAACTTGAGATATTGTGAAGTTGTGAGGTTTTCCATATCTGCTGATATGATGCAGTTAAAGCATGAAATGATAAGATGATAGTAGGCACCAAATTAGTGAAATTATAAGTACTACAAATCAAAATAAATTACAAGTTTAAGAAAATATGGGAAGCAATCTGCATTTTATTAAACAATTTCTATTGACTTTCAAAAGGATATGAACTAAATTTCATATGACACATATAAGTTTATTTTAAAACATTCTAAATAAAAATTATAGAATTAATTAAAGTGTCCTTTCAAAAATATATCATTCTAAATCATTTTCCTTATAAATTCATATGCAAAAGTATAATATATAATATGAATAAATATTTTATTGCAAAATTCCATGCATTAATTGTTCACTAAAACATATGACAATTTTTTAAATGTTATAAAATTAAGCATTGATTAAATAGACACAAAAATAGGTAAATAAATATATCATTGCAAGTATATTTGTATTGATCTCAATCTTATATTAATTTTAATATCAGATGTGAAATAATTAGCAACTAAAGATAAAAAATTTAAAAATTAAATTTAAAAGAAATAGCTTGAAATTATGAGTTGTATGTATATATGTATATGTGTGTATATACATATATAAACACAAAAAAACACACACAGATATGTGGCATAGACATAGCAGATGCTGTGAGAAAATTAAAAAATTTCACTGAAAGCAAACCAGTATTATAATTGAATTTGATATCATAAACCACTTAAAATTAACCTTTAAGACCTAGAAAGCAACTTTCAAATGGAGTAAACACACATATCATATTTTAAACACAGAAATATATTCTTCACATTTAGTATTGACTGAAAATATAATATAAAAGATCTTATAAAGAAGTACATAGGTTAGCTCTTAAGTCCACACACATTACTTTTGCTCACATTTTATTGGTCAAAGGTTAAGTGATTCATTCAGCTATTAATGAATGGTAACTTTATTTACCTATCTTAAAAAGGGTACTACATAGAAGGCTACATCAGAAGGGAAATGGGATATTTTGAACTATAGTGCAAGCAAGAATTTATGTATTAAACTGCTGATACACATGCTTGTCCATGCATTGGCAGCCAGGATTATAATTACCTGTAAAATGGAAGAAAATAATATGAAAAGAGAGAGAAACACAGTAAACCTCTAACATCCTGGATTATTTATATAATATTGAAACTATTTTATAATTACTCATTGAAATCTAAATGTGATTAGGAAAATAATTTTTCCTTTCAAATTAATAGTTTAAATCAAGAAAACCTTGCTGAATATTAATTAAATTTTGAATGTTAAGGCTATTTCCACAAACTGATTAAACATCTATTAATATTTATTCTCTTCCTTGATTTTAGTTGTTTAAGTTTCCTAGGGTGCTCAAGCAATTACTTATGAAATGGATTGACTTAGGCAATATGAGTTTATTAGCTTATTGTTTTAAGGCTAAAAGAACTTCCAAATCAAGGCATTTTCAAGGTGATGCTTTCTTCTCAAAGACTGTGGTGTTTGGGGGCTGGTTGCTGGTGATCCTTGGTCCTTAGTTTGCCATATGGAGGTGTCTCCTGGTCTCTCCATTCTGTTATGGATTTTGTTGATGTTTCGCTTACGGCAGCTCTATCAATGGCTTTATTTCCCTCTCTGAGTTTCATTCTGCTTATAAAGGACTCCAATAATAGGATTAAGACACATTCTGACTGTAGTGGGCTATGTCTTGAAGTAACCACATCAAAAGGTCCAACTTACAATGGGCTCACAGCCACAGGGATGGATTAACTTTAAGAACATTTTTTTGGGGGGGTGCACATGGTTCCAAACCAAGACAATACTGTCGAAAACTTGAATTACATTTTGTCATGTTTACTGAAATATAGTGATTCTTGTTTCATTAATATTTCTTCCCTGAAAAGTGCAATCTTCCTCAAGTTGAAAAGAAATAAATCATAAAAAACTATCATTTTAATTCACCTCTTTGGTTAATATCCAATTTCTAAGGCTGTAGTATACAATTATACATTTTAAGTAGCACAAATTCAGATGTCATCCATTAGGAACACAAAACATAACAGAGAAACTGTGAAGTAGTTCTATTAATATTTAATTTTCAATTTATGGTGCTTGGAATGTTGCATATTTATAACAAAAAAATTAACTTCACTCCTTCTCACTATACACAAATGACATATATTAAAAGTCATTGTAAGTCAAAACTATAACAGATTTAGAAACTATTCATGGATAATGTCTCCATGATTTCAGACTATCTGTCATTTATTTCTTGTATTACCCATATAAGAAACAAAATGCAAACCACAATGCAAAGTATTGATTATTTATTACAAGAGTTTTGATAATTTCTTTTCCTCAAAGGATAAAGAGATAATCATGGATTATATAACAAATCAGGGAAATGTATCTGTCACAAATATAGAGAGGAATTTCAGAGAAAAGAATTACAGACAAACATTAAAGTACATTAAAACTTTCAAGCTTAGCATAATTCTCTATATGTAAATACACACCTTCACATACATATACATACATATACATAAATACATATACAAATACTAAGTGCAATAAAAACATTTGAAATATCTGAAAATATAAAATATGAATTAGGATGTTGAGAAAAGAGAAACCTCAAACCCTAATGATGAGTGCATCAATTGGTACAAACAGTTTAAATTATAGTGTGGTATTGTATCAATTGTTTTAGGCTATGTTATAGTTGAGTGATCCCCAAATAGTTGGTTCACAACTACTTATTCAGTATTCCTGTCCATTTTGTGTTGGACCTGCCCCTTACTGTAGAAATCAGGGTAATGGAGAATCATCCACCCAAATGTCAAATAGAAAACATATTATGGCAAAGTATAATGCTCTTTTTAATCCACATTAGTCCTTTCTTTGTTATTTAGTGTGAAAAAGCCTGATACAGTAGCTTTATATCCATGGAATATTGAAGCACTGCTATAATATAAGGGGGAGCACTAAAAGGTTGGTAAAATTCAAGCAACCTAAGTCAAACTCTATTAAAATTAAATGTTTGTGTAACTAAAACACAATGGACATGTATCATGGGCAAGAGACAAGATTTTTCTATTTTTGTCCACTTAGACAAGGGGACTTAAATTCTGACTCCTTGCTGGTTACTAATGCTTTAATTTTCTCCTTTGCCTGAACCATCACTTTCCATTTTCTTGTGTCTGTGGTAATCTTTACTGAAACTGGACATTTTGAAATATGTATGCTATCACGTGAATTTAGACCCTGAAACATCTGTTATTTAAGATTCCAAATAATATTCTGTGTTGCAGTTCTGGTTTTTATAGTCCAATTTTGAATGAGGGATGCAGGTTTAACACACATATAACTGCTATATCATTGTTGTGTCCTTAATTCTGCAGTTGTGTCCTTCATCTGCAGTTGTGCCTCAATTTTAATCACCTTATTATTTTGAGCAGACATTGTAGAAAGTTGAATGCAAAGAGGGCAATTTTAATTGAATTTTCTCATTCAAAAATTTCAATATTCCCTTCCACGGTAGCAGTATTCTATAACTTGAATTTCTCTCAACTGTGTAGGCACTCACCCATGGTCTTCTCTAAAGTTTATTGCTCCTTGATATCACTCAATAATATCCAAAATGATATTCAAAACACTTTTAACAATGTGGAATATGTTTTCCACAAGGCTGTGAATTACACAAATGTATGGAGTTGAAAAAATTAGAGGCAGACATATAGCTGGCATATGAAACAACAAATTAAACATGAAATCGATGAAACAACAAAATATGTGCAGCATACAAAACCCCACTTACTATGGGTAGATTCAAATTTAGAACATATATATTATAGAAATTAAACCCCATTCAAATAATTTCTAGAATTGTTTAATCAAGAAAAACCCTGCTTTGTAATCAAACTATCTCTGGAACATTCTGCAGAGAGCATTGTTAATCACTCTGTTCTGAAGACTACAGATGATGGGGTTTGTGAACAGGGTCACCATGATGTAGAACACAGCCATGAGAAGATTTTTAAGATAAGCTATTTTTGCAATGGGACCAAAGGCAGCATTAACCCCAGAAATTACAAACAAAGTGAGAACAGCCAACTGTGGGACACAGGTGGTTAGGACTTTGTTAAGGGCTTCCAGAGAATGCATCCTAAGCACCATTGAAAATATAGCAATATAGGACTTACTCATAAAAGCAGAACATACTAATGCAATACAAATACTTAGAGATAAGGCCATTGACTCAGAAAACTGAACATCTAGAGGTGAGATCATAAAATTTAAGGAACATCACAGAAATATTGGTGGATCACATTTGACTTTGTGAATGGAAGTCTGAACATGACATCTGTGTGGACACCTGAAAACAGGAATCCACTTCCACATGAGACACCAACTGCCTGTATGCACAGATGCACAGTCATGGTGAGCCCATAATGCAGAGGGTGGCAAATGGCAACATAGGACATCATCATCAGGAAGGATATCTCTGTATATACAAGGAAGAGAATCAGGATTATCTGCATGGCACATGCTGGAAGAGAAATCGAATTGGTGCCTGTCAGAGAATTCAAATCCTTTTGGGTAGTTACTGAAACACAGCAAAGGTCTATGAGGGATATATTGCCTATAAAAAAGTACATTGGATGATGTAAATGTGGATCACCTACCATGACAAAAACAGAGAGAAGATTCCCCGTCAGAGCTCCCAGATACATCATAAGGAACATTAGACCTTGCAGTACTTGGAGCTCTCAGGACGTTGAGATATCCATGACAAGAAATTCTGTGAAAATGGTGAGATTGTCCATGTTCCCTGTTTCCATTTTCCTATAGTCAAAGTATAAAATAAGAATATACTAAAAAATCAGTGCAGATAATCCATATTACTTCCAAATAAAATGTCTCCTTTGGTATCAATATGTGGTTTCTCATGAATATTTCGACTTAGAGAAATGGACACAAGTATTTAGATACCAATGAATTCACATATTTCCCTTTTCACTTTCTCTCCTCAATTCTTCTATGTTAATTTCAACATTCCCAGGAATAGATAATCCATACATTGAATGATCTAAAATGAGGCTCATAAACATTTCACTTACTGAGTCATTTACATTATGTCAGCAAAATATCTTTTCAAAGTTGGCCTGGAAATAAGCAGGGATTATATTCACATTTCCTTCACTTAAAAAATGGTCATCTCAAATATGTTCTATAGCATCAGCCCATTTGTCTAAACACTGTACTGTGATTGTTTTCATTTACCAGGTGACCCCGATATTTGCTTATATTTTTGAATCTTGGGCCAGCTGATTAAAAATCAATTTCTGTAACACAGTTAATGAATGCTTCTCAGGGTCTTCTCAGAATGATTTTCATGGTGGTGACCACATGGATCAGGTGTCACCACTCTTTCATTTCAGTTGTTTCATAACACCTGAGTGTGAGTCATTGCTCTCCTCCTAAACAGTAACATCAATTAAAGATTTGATTGTTTTAAAATCTAATTTATTCCAAGTTCCTGTTGAAGTGTTTACCACATTTCCCTTCCTTTCTTTGCAATTTACCTTATAACCCACATAAAGTATTTAAGAAAATAATCCCACATGAAATCACTCCTCCACAAAGGAGGATTCTTTTCATCAGTCATGAATTCCAATACTTGATGAAGACCCATATTTCTGTCCAAGCATCTTGCCTACATATTTTATAGATTTCATGGAAATCTCTTCCCTCCCAGTAACAATTGTAGCCACAACAGCTTTCCTTTTGCTTGTCTTGAAACATACCAAAATATAAACAAATATTATTTCAATCTGAATTATCTTTGCAATTCTAAAACTAATCATGTTGAGAAATTTCATTTCAGAACTATTATTTCAGAACATAGAATATAGGGGTAGTAAGAATAAAAATGTTAGAAACCATATTTATTTATTCTTTATATACTTAATCCATTTGTAATTATAAAATAAAATATAATAGTTAGAATTTTATGTAGATAAAATGTTTTACTTTCGTTAATTAAGTTCATATTAATTTCTACCACCTTTGCAATATATTTTGGCAAATTGTTTTTCTATAATAATCTTTTGATTATGAATATTTCTTCTATCATCCTCAATACATGAAGATGAAGAGAATGTCATTTAAACAGAGATTTTATTAAATATTAAAATAACAGTGTTTAAGTTGATATTTAACTAAAGTATTATTAAACATAACTAAACTTCCAGATGATTTCTAAATTGCCTTTATCAAAACCAGGCATTGTTATTTATCCTTAGAAGTTTCTTTCCTATCCTACATGTCTAGATGCATTTCTTAGATGTCTAGACTGCATTTTTCTACTAGTTCTGTACAAATCTCCAAGTGTACCTCTGCTATATTTATCATATATCTTGTAGTTCAGAGTGCATCATGATGGTTAAATGCATAGCCTTGGCCATAAGAGGGAGAGAGATTTCAGGGTTTATTTTGACTCTTTATATAAAGGAAATGTAGAAATTATTTTCTTCAAAGCTTTAAGTAGTAGAAATACTTAAACACTTATCCCTCAACAATTGTTAAATATGTGAAATAAATATATAAAATAATAATGTATCTTGTTCTGAATATCTTACAAATAAATATTAGAAGTTGTTCATAAATAAAAACCTCACTGGATATCTCAACCAATCCATTGATATATGTAGAACTGCTTTTGATTATGAGGATTGATTTCCATGAAATAGTATGCCAACTCTCTTCTGTCTCTGAATTTCTTTTTTTTTTAAAGATTTATTTATTTATTTATTTATTTATC
>JAQZBX010075013.1:0-14663 GCA_029593785.1 Cabassous unicinctus
ATGAAGGAAGGAAAAGAGATAGCATTGTTAGACAAAATCACTATACACAGAAAATGGAAAATCAAGGAACAAGAAGCACAGCAAAGAAGAAATGAGCTAGCAGCACCTAATTTTTAAAAAAGGAGTGGGGGGCAGGAAAGAGGAAAGAAAAGCAAGAAACAAACAAAGAAAGAAAAACCAAACAAACACACAAGCATGCAGTCAAACAAAGCTAAGGAAGAGCAGCGTTCCTTCTTGGGCCCTTGTGGAGCCTCTCAGCCTGAGTTTATCAATCAATTACCCTGCAGCCTTCTCTCTTCAGGTTTTGAGGCAGATTTTAGTGATTAAGTTAAAAAAATTTTTTTTTGAAGAAATAAGGGACCCAAAAGAAGGATTCTTCTGGACCACCCCTTCTGCCGAGGGGACCCTAAATAGGCTTGTGGAAACTTATCAAACACTTCCCACTGCCTGACCCCCCAAGGGGAGCTGAGACTCTGATCCTCATTCCAGAACTATAAAATTGGCTGGCTCGCCCCCTCTTGAGCCAAGCCTCTGTGTCCCATGGCTGTTAGGTAAATCAGGCTTCCTCAGCAGGTTCACTTCTCCCCTCAGCCTGCCAGCACTTCTAGCCGGCTGGTTTGCTCCCAAAGAGCTGCAAGGGGGTCCAGGCAACCAAACCAACAGAAAAAAAACCTCTCACCCTTCGCCAGGACTCTCTTACTCTTGGAGAGTGCCCCCTCTCACTGGGTTCCCAGGAGGGTGGGGCTTAGCTGTCTGCAACCACGATTTCCAGCTGGGGAAAATACTCATGATTTTATACTGAGCAGTCCACCTCACTGTCCAGCTCCCTCCAGATTGATGTCCCCAAGGTTCTTGCTCCACAGGCTCCCAGAACAGACAACCCGGGCAGGATCCTGTCCCCCAATCAGCCGACCTCCAGGAGAGAAATGGTGCGTGCCCACCTCAACCAACGCCATCTTCCCTGAACTAATTTTTGAATATGGTTTACAAACCAACATATGCTTCTTATTTAACATAGGAGAAAGATATAGACAATAAATACAATTCTTAGAATTTACAAAATATCAGGGTTGCAATAGTATAAAAAGGAAATGAAGACTCTAGAATTTATTCCAGGGATGCTTGGAGAAGCAATAAAACCGAAGTTTCTTCTCTGTTGCAATTGTATTATTTTTATTACTACTTGCCTTTTAAAAAAATCTGTGCATGTTTTGCATGATAGGAAACAAGTCAAAAATAGATTATGAAATATAGAAATGTACTTTACTTACTGCTTTAAATACAACTCTTATATATTAAAGTACTCATAAAGTATTAAAAACTATTTGCATTTATATACTTAGTATGAAACTTCATAATACTAAATAAAGATAGTGAAAAGTTTATCTTCATATATAAAACTCAAATTGTGAAATTTTCTCTTGTGTTTCTCTTTTTGATGATATGTTCTTTGAAATGAGCACTTGAGGAATAAAAATGTAAATCTTATAGGCACATCTCTCTGCTTAGAAGACAGACAGGAAATAAGAAAGGCATAAAGCAAAATAAGGAGATTTCACAAGTGCTCTGAATAAAGCATAATATGCTTCAGAATTCATGTCCTGAAAAATGTTATTACATTAACTCAATATTATAGAAAAGTTTTATCCTATACATTTTTCTACCTTATCTGGCTAACTGCTCAAAGACCCATGTGCATAATTTTCTCCTATGTTTTCTATTCTACTCAGATACCATCCTTCTAGTATTTTGAAGTGATTGTAATAGCAAATTGCTGATTTTAAAAAGCTAAATCAGTGATGGTTTCTGTAGTGCACCGTCATTATGTTAGAAACACTGATATATAACTCAGATGTTTAGAACATAGAGCGATTGCTTCTCGTTATTGCCTTTCTTTCAATTTAATATAATTGTTCATTCATAAAGGTATCTTATGTACAATTTTTATCTATACAATGCATTGCTTTAAATGTCTTTGCCTTTCTGTTTTGCCAAAAATAATTGTTCTTAACTAGTAACACAGGAAAAGACATTAGATCTCATAACTTCAGTATCATCCATGAAAATGGCTGCTGTTCTATATTCTTTTGATTTATTATCAAACCACAAAGGAAAGGTCCGTCTTACTTTTTCTTCCGTTCATAGCACAAGTGCTACATCTCCCATATCAGGTGTGCAGAATTATTACAACAATCAGAAATATTATAGCAAGAAAGGAAATTAAGCCCTTTAAAAATATTGAAAGATTCAATTACTTGTTATAAAGAATTGTAGTAAAAATAAATGCTAAACTGAGAATATGTATGCAATAAACACAAAAAATGCATATTTTATTGAGATAGTCATAGCAATAATACCTTTCCTGAAGGAGTTTTTGGAATAGATGAAATTTTTATCTTTCATTTCTTTCAATTGAGTAATAATTTTTGAACAAATATGTCCAAGTATGGATGGTTTCCCAAAATTTTCAAGGCTTTCATTTTTGTCTTAATACTGTATTATTTTAGATTCATCAATTCAATGACAAAAATAAAGAAATATTCAGTGACAGATTAACTTAAAATTTTCACAATAAAAGTTGAAAGTAATGGAAGATCTTTAACTCATACTTTTTAAGTTATAAATATTGCTTACTTTTGACATAGAATATGAAATGAACAACTGACTTTGTAAGTAGCTAACTTCACTGGGCAGACAAATTATTAAAAATAACAAATTAGAATTATATCTTGTTTGGAAAGATCATTCCAGGATTTATTTATTATAAGATAGCTTATCAATTATTTGCAATTCTAGAAGTGTTAAAGATTCTAGAGAATCTAGAGTACTGGCTCCAGTACTGCCATTAACAAAGTATTTTAGGAAAATGACTTAGAGTCTTTATTTTTAAATGTATAAGTGTTGCCAAATGTAGACCTCTGTAGCCTAGATTTGAAGATTCTGAATATGTCCTTTGGCACAGTCCTAACTGCCAAGTGTACACTGTTTGGTAGGAGAAGGAGAGATGCTAAAAAGGATTGCTGGAGCAGGAGGACATGACCCAATGGCAATTCCTAATTTCACAGCCTGTACATTCAATAGCCTTTGAATCTTGACCTTTGGATCATTTTGATAGGCTTCAGGCTAATCCCTGTAAAAATATCCCTTTTTAGTCTTCAAATAATTTCAATATGAAATAGAAGAGCTATTTTTCAGGAAGCAGATCTATTTTGGAGCTGATATGAGAAAAACACATTCGTGGACATATATAAAACCTTTTTGTCGACGTGAAAAGTGGCTAATGATAATAAAATTTCCTGTACTACAATGATATATATGGTGATAAAAACAGAGGCATCTTCCCTTTTGCCATCAGCCTAAGTTCATTCTCTGGGTTTATAGTCTACACACAAGTTCATAAAATAAAACAGTACTGTGATGTTGATACCATTTGGTTGTGGCCAGTATAAGACACTACAAGATCAAAGTCTTCACTCTTGAAGGAATTGTACAAGTGGTGTCCTCCTCTCTTCTCTACATTTTACTGTGAGGCTCCATTTATTCTATTTCTGAAGTCTTTAACTCACATGAACATGTATATCTTTGTAAATATCTTATCTACTCTCTTTTTCCAGTTCTTGCACACTCATCTAAGAAATCTTTTTCCATATTCTCTTTAGCTTTAACTTCTTTTTTTCCCAGACCCCAAACAAATCTAATCTAATCTAATAGTTCATATGGTTTCCAGTATCAAATATAGAGAAACCTGAAATGTTCTATTACAATTAGATAACATAGAGAATTAGTGCCATTGATTTCTATACTTTTGGCTCTACTTAGATGTCCCTTTTATATACTCCAAATATCTTTTCTTTCCTGCCTGTAGTTATTCATTCCCTTTCTAGTCACTCAGTAAATATTTATTGGGCACTATGCACTTGCACTGCATTACCCAGTGGATATTTGATAAAGAATAAGGCACAGTTCCTGACCAACAGATAGAAAAACAATACATTCAATAAGGACTCATTTTCAGTTTGGTGTATTTAATAATGTGTATTATAGGAATATTGTTTTAATTAATTTTTTCAGAGTAAATAAAGTTTAGGTAAGCTATCTCATGGATTAAGTAGGTTGCTTGATGCAACTGTTTACATTGGAAACATTTTTGTAGAGAGCGTTGTTTTAATAGAAAAAAAGATTAGTCTGAATTCCAATTCACTGCTTACAAACATGGTTGTGAAACACATTTGTATGTAGACTGCCTGTAATAATATCTTGAACTTTAAATTGCACCTTTCCTTGAAAAGACTCAAAATATTACAATGTGCAATATCACTGGGTCTTGTTTGTTTATACTCTACCTTCTTTAACAAATGATTTGAAACAATTTACTCATATAAGAAAATAATATGCTATAAACCAGGTTAAGAGGTAGGACTAGGAAAAAGGTAAATGAAAGTGGTGACACAAGGCTGGAGTGGGGCCTGGGACAGGTAGCCAGCCCAGGCATGTAGGCCAAGACTGTGGGCAGAGGTGAGTATGAGAAGATATTGAGCTTTTGCATTACAGGCTCCCAGAGTCTCTTTCTGAGTTGCCTTTAGACAGCAAATCTATAGGCTTGGGTAACTTGATGAGTAGGTGAAAAGGTTGGCAATCTTTTGAGAATATTTGGGAGTTTTTTGAAAATGATCCCTTAAAAATAGAAAAGCAACACCTCTATGTAGAAGTAGGTTTCAGGGTGGCCTATAAAAAATTATCTAAAAAAAAAATCATTTGTTCTTCTCTCTAACACATAATGCAATGATTTCTTCCCCCAAATTTTATCACAAAAAGTCAATTAAGATAATATGGGCTAGAAGATATTCAAAGCAGGTATTTCCAGGCAGCTAATGCAGAAAAATAATAATGGCACATATTGTAAAGATACCATGGAATGATCATTTTTGAGGAATATATTGCCCTGCTGATTCTGCCAGATAGAAATAATTTTGAAAAGTGCCACTGAACAACTCAAAATATAGACTGTTATGTGGATTATTGGAAATAAAATACCTAAATTTAAGAAGTGATCTGCAAAAGTATGGTTTTGCTTTTGAATAATTTAATTCATTCTTTCCAACAAATATAGTGGGGCCAATTATCTTTTATATCTCTTTTAGTGGGTGATGACAATAAGGTCATATCATTAGTAACGTTATGTTATTTAGTCTTAAAATACTCTTGTGAATTAGGCATGAGACAATTAATTATTCCCATTTTAAAAAGGTAAAAGTGAGGTGGTAAAGGAAAAAATATAGTGAAAGTTAAGCCAAGCATTCGGGGTGTTGTATTTGGTACAAGGTAGACATGCACTAACCATTTGATTGTTTTATAAATACATATGTAACAATTAAATCAGAAAGGCCAATAATTTGAAATAACTCTGCTCTTTTTTTACAGATAGTCAAATCTAATAGTGAAAGAAATTTAGATTATTGTTTTCTTCCATTTTCACAGCTGCCCTAACATAGCAGTCACTAAAACCCAATCTGTCAATCAGAAAGCCTTATGAATTTTCAATATTAAGTCAAAGACATCAAGTTTCCAAATTGAGCCACACATGTATACATTGCTTTCCTTGGCCCTTTGTAAGCCATATGAGAATTTGCTTCCCCAAATTAATTTTCTATTTCTTATAAGATGCACTTTTCTAGTACGCTTAATGCTCTATAGCTTGTAAAATAAATTTTACACTGTGGGAAAAAAAGCCATTTTAATCCAATCGTATTTTAGAAATATGGCCCCAAGATTCCTCTAAGGAACTCTTTTGAAAACCTAAAAAGATAATTTTAAAATGATTTTATTTTGCCCCAAATATAACAGGGCTCATAATAAAATATGATATTCTTATAAAATGTAATAAACTTCTTAATATATGTTAAAGTACTCAGTTTCAATACCTTCCTTTCCCCTTTTTCATCAATAAACTTAAAAAAGTGAAAAATCAATTATAGTGATGAATAAAAAAACCTATATTGAAGTTATACAACTCTCCATAAACAATAACAATAAAAAACAGTGGAAGTATAATACTTAATAGTTACAATTTTATAATTTCACCAAAGTAAATTCTACTTAGGACTTATTTCTGAGCAATAGTAAAAATATATTCAGATGAAACAATAATTTGAGGTAAGAGAAAACACTGAAGTCAGTTATTTTTAAACATAAATGTTTCTACAGAAATAAATTGTAGTATATTGACTACCATCGTTTTGTAAATGGCTTTTTGTGTTAGAATTAAAAGATCTAAGCTCAAATTAAGAAACAATTCATTGTGAGTGTAATCAATCAATAAAAATTTATTTACTCTCTTATTTTTGATACTAAACTCGTGATTTTTTTGCTTTGGGGATGAGGAGATAATTAAAAGTATAAGACACAGTATCTTCTTTTAAGGAATTTAAAAGCAAGCTTTCTGATTACAACCATGTATAAACAGATGTTAAACTGTTGAAAACGGAATTTTAAAGAAAACAGTCCCTCCCTGATGTTCCAAAGTAAAGGAAAAACCAAGAGGGATTAGAACACCAAAGATTTAGGAGGTGTCCTGAATAGTTAATAAATATTATGATCTGACTGCGTTATAAGCAAGTGCAGGAAGTGTCTATGTTCATTGATGTGGTAGTTGTCACTATGCCATTTCTGCCACAAAATGGTATTTCACCCTCAAAAACAACTCCTTCCATTAGTAAAGGTATAATTCAGCTACTTGGATATGGTTACACAATTCTTTCTTTCAATACTAAAAGCAGAATCCCTGTTCCTGTTTTTCTTTTTCTTGAAAGGAGGTGAAAATCTGACAGCACAAAATGAAGCAAAGATCCAAGATAAAACAGACACCATTTTGTGCCCACTCAGTCTTCTCTCCAGGGTCATACATGTGTAAGTAGCTGTTTATTGATAGTTGAGACCTTCTGTGGGTAAATCTGGCAGGATATCAAAGATATCTCACACAGATATTTCATTTTCATTGCCTGTGCCTATTTTTTCCCCTGTTGATGAACCAAATATAGTACATGCAGACGATTTTTAGGAACTTATTTTAAATCACAAGTGTTTCTTTTTTTCTTTTTCTGAATGTTCACAAGTATTTGCTTTCCACTCTCTTCCTGTCATAGCATTGAATGATTGGGAGGAGCTTAAAAGGAGATTGCATAATGGGTTCCCCTCTTTTTATTTATCTATCTGTCTATCTATCTATCTACCTACCTACCTACCTATCATCCATATTATCTATCCTCTATCTATCTCTATTCATAGTTATATGTAAATATCCATATATATGTGGAAATGTATCTATATCACTATATTCATAAAGTATTTATACTTATTCTATTTATTTATATTTAACCTATTAATATATAAAATATATTTTATATATATCTAGGTAGATGTAGGTACTTATCTTTCTTATTTGTACAAGAAAAAAATCGTTTGAGAAAAATCAAAACCGTTACTTCACATTTCATAATTTTAACAAAATGATTATTTACATTTTGCCTAACACAGTTCCCAGCAACTTTAGATGATCCCTGAATATTTGTTGAGGAATGAAAATAAATCAATAACAGTTATATAACCTACTTTATATTTTTAAATTTACTTAATATTTTGTTGTATATCCTTAAATATACTATTTCCTAGTTATGATACTGTTAGAGGAATATAAGACATCAACAAGCAGCCATAGATCAACTGTATCATGAACCTAAAATCACACAGTAGCTTGTTACTGTAGCTTGTTACTTATGTAGGTGCTGGGCCCTGTCAAATTCTTTTCATTCAGTCAACTGGGAAGAGCAAAATGTGAGATCATGTGAAATGAAGCTGTGATGCTGCCTGCAAAACACAAGTTAGTATCACGTACAGATGTTTGTAGATCCCTGCTTTAGAAAATGGGAGGCTATAGGTTATAGAAAAATAAACATGATAATATGGGAGACGGATGAGAACAAAGAAGACTCTGGAGGCATAGAGATCAGTCAGACCTCTATTGCAATGTTCCAGGCAAGAAACTAAAAGGACAAGATTAAAGATAGTACCGTTAGAGGTAAAACAAGGAGATCAAGTCAAGACACTTTTTGTGAAGGCGATTCAGCAAGAATTCTTGGATGGCAGAATGGGTTTGGGAACTGAGTACAAAAAAGATGTTGGGGAATATTCTAAGTATTCTGGCAGAGATATGTTTTCTGCACAGTATTCTAGTTGGTAGTTTGCAGGTCTCTGTTTCTCCATAAAGGCAGACCATTTAGTTGTTGGCCATTTGGTGGGGGAATGGGGGATGAGGGAGAAATTTAGGATGACTCTGATGAATGACTTGTGGATAGTGACGGTGCCATCAGAATTGAGAATGTGAGAGGAAAAGCAATATATATGTTTTATTTGAGATGTGTATAATGAGTTTGTTGCGGTCGTTTTGATTTTGTAGTCCCTCTAGAAGTTCAAATTCAGGTAAATATGCCAGATAAAGATTTGGAGACTACTTTGTCTGCTAGGGTAAAGCCTAAAGGAGAGGTTTGAGGAAGTGGCTAAAAAACAAATAATGTTAGAAATAATGTATTTGAAATTTGAAATGTTGTGACTTGTCTTATTGAAATCGTTTTCTTTGGTCCCCACACGGCAGGCAAGGGGCTAAAAAAAGAAAAAGAGTTTGGACTGATGCAGAGTTGGGGATTGAAAGGATTTGTGGGAACAGGAATATAAGGTTTGAAAGTTAAGAGTGCAGCAGAAGAATTAGCAGATATGATTTCAAGCTGTGGCAGCAAGGGAAGAAGGAAGAAGGAACTACTCATTAAAAAAAGAGAATGCAGAAAGTTTGTGGAGGGGGAAGTATGGAAATATTAGGGGTTTCGTGTAAGAGTACAAAATCAGGGTTTACAAAGTTTAGTTTTTTAAAAAATGATTTTTATTTTTTTATTTTAAAAGGCGCTTTAGATTACATAAATGGTACACGGAAACATTATGGGGATTCCCATATACCTCACCTCCTCCCCCTTCCACACTTTCCCCTGTTAACAACATCTTTCATTAGTGTGGTACATTTGTTAAAAGGGATGAATACATATTGAAGCATTGTTACTAAACATGTTCTATGGCTTACATTATGTTTTGCACTTTGCACTGTACAATTTTATAGGTTTTGACAAAATGTATAATAGCCGCTACCACAAAGTTTAGTTTTAAAAGTTTTGATTTTATAGGACTACATAGGAGAGTATTAGATATAAATATATATACATACATACAAGATGCTTATGAAAAGAATTTGGACAATGAACCACTCATTTCAAAGAGTGACTAGAAAAAATAATGGAAGGGAATTTAATATTTTGATCTTAAGAAATATCATCTTCTCCTGAATTTTCCTCTTCCCGCACATTTAAGTAGTAATAAGTATATTTCATCTGGGCCTTCCATATCTCTCAGTATACCAAAAAAAAAAAAACAACAACAACATTTTTTAAGGCCAATCCTGCAACTGTATTTTCTCAAATAGAGATGGAATCAAAGAGAGGGATGAGAGAAAGAGAAATTCATCATAGATACATTTGCTGAAAAAGTCTGGCAGATGAACAAAACATGATTTTTTGAGAGGTTCTATAATGGATAGTTCTTTTTCTCACTTATGTACTTATGTGAAACTAGGAAAGATAGTAAAGTGCAAAAAAAAAAAAGCCTACCAGCTTTAAAAAATTACAAAATCTTAGCAGCTTTGACTGTAGGAACTTATAGTTAAGTTATTCAAATGATCTTAAGGCTGCCTTTTTGTGTCCTTTCATTTTGACACCATAATATAATGCTTTGTTTCTCAAAATCAAAATGTGAATGAGAGAGAGAGAGTGAATTGATAAATTCGATGTCTGTGAGTGTTCTCTACAGTACTACAAAGAATATGTTGTGTCTTAAGGTCAAAGATCATAACAATTAAAATCTGAGTTTTAAATATTTTTCCTGTTTTCTAGAGGAAGAGGCCAATAAGTATACTTGAAATTTTCATGTTTTTGTCACACATTAGTTGGTCTACAAATTTTATTTTTTAAGGCATAATTAAATCTGCCCACTTTTGATAGATTCTATAAACCATTCAATCCAATTTAAGTTGACAAGAAATTGAGATCCACAATAAAATATGTAGAATAGTCATTGTACTTAGAAACTTCTTCAGCTTTTTCATATTTTGTGTATTTCCCTCACATAACTTTGGAAGGGGAAATATAGTAGAGATGGCTTGGATACTAACACATATGCTGAAATTTTTCTAGTGTACCCAAGGTGGCACACTGAAAACATATTTCTTAATAATCTTTACTGATAATCAATTAGAAATTGTAAGAACTCTAGTAAGGCACATACCAAGCTACCATTAGAAGGACCGCTAGTGCCTGTTATCTACAGAGTTTACACATTTAGTGTTGTTCACCCAAACTGCTATCCACAATGACTCTTAGGGTTTTCTGCTTTGAACTATTTATGATTGCCAACCACAAATTGTTCTGGTATTCATACTGTGTTGTAAAAAAAATGGTTTCCCAGGAACTAAGGAATTTTTGTTTTATTGGAATTCTGATGTTTATGGTGTTCCTTTTTTTTTTTTTTAAACAATTTTTAAAAAATAAAATTTTATTGAAGTATATCATACATACATGCCCATACATAAACAATAAGTGTAGAGTAAAGCATGCAAATCATCATACAGGGCTCCCATACATCAACCTACTACCACCACCTTGCATTATTGTGAAACATTTGTTACAAATCATGAAAGAGCACCGCCAAAATATTACTAACTATAGCCCATATCTTACATTTCGTGTATTTTCCCCAACCCACCCAATTATTAACACCCTGTATTAGTGTTATATATTTGCTTTAGTTCATGAGACGATGTTCTCATATTTGTTCTGTTAACCACAGTCCTTTTTCCACCACTGGATTCCCTGTGTTATACAGTCCCATGCTTTGTACTATCCATTCATAGTGCACACTCAGTGACTCTCTTTTTTATCACGGAGTGCTGTCATTACCTTAGTCAATTTTAGAACATTTTCATTACTCCAAAAGGAAAAATTCCATACCCCCTTAGACCGCCCTATTGTCCCTTCAAACCAATATAATATCTTCTCTACCATTGCTGCAAAAATATTACAATATTACTGTGAACTATCTTCCATAAGTTATATTCGTTGTAATTTTCCCATGTATCACCATTTTCTTAACACTTTGTAAAAGAATATTCTTAAATTTATCCTATTAACCACAGTCTTCATCCACCACTGAAATCATTACACCATTGGCTTTTGAATGTCTTATATTTTTACCATTTTCATGAATATGTCCAAATAAACTTTTTCCTGGTCCACACATATTTTTACCACCATCAGTTGTATTAATAGATTCCACTTCAGTTAAACTGAGTTAGTGTTTAGTAAACTTCTTTGAAAATATTCTCACCTGTGATTAGGTTTTCCACGCAGACTATGCAGAGAAGGCAATTGTTCAGTCACGTCCAACTTGGCACTGACTCCTTGAATAAATAACCACAACTGAGCAGTCTCAGTAGCACTTGTAAATTCATCAAGACCCAAAGAAAAACACTTCTAATATTTTGTCTTGTCTACTTTTTCCCTCCATCTGAACCATTTGTAAGTGTATAATTCAGTGGTCTTGTTTACATTCACAGTATTGTGTTATCATCTTCTCCCTCCATTACCTAAGAATTTTCATCACACCAAACAGAAACTCATTACTCAATAAGCAATGATTCCCCATGACCCACCCCAGCTCCTGGTAACCTGTACTCTACTTGTCTCTGTGTATTTCCTTATTCTGTGTACTTCATATAAGTGGAATTATGGAGTATTTTGTGACTTCCTTATTTTACTGAGAATAATGTTTTCAAGGTTCGTGTATGTTGCAGCTTGTATGAGAACTTCATTATTTTACAGCTGAATAACATTCCATTGTATGTCTATACCATTTTGTTTCTTCATCCACTTGGTGGATATTTTAATTGCTTCTACCTTTGGCTATTGCAAATAATTATGTTAAGCACATTTGTGCACAAGTTTTTGTTTGAATACCTGTTTTCAGTTCTTTTCAGTAAGTGCTTGGGAATGGAATTGCTAAATCATATGGTAATTCTATGCTTAACTAATTGAGGTATCACCTAACTGTATTCCACAGTGGCTTTAGTATTTTATATTTCCACCAGGAATATATGAGGGTTTTTATTACTCCACATCCTCTGCAACACTTATTTCCCTCTTTTTATATCATATTGGTGGGTATGGAATGGTATCTCTTCATTTTTATTTGCATTTCTCTAATGGCTAATGATGTTTAACGTCTTTTCATGTGCTTTTTGGTCATTTTTATATCTTATTTGGAGAAATGTCTATTCATTTGAATATTTTTAAAACTCGGGATGTTTGTCTTTTTGTTGTTGACTTTTAGTAGTTCTTTAAATATCCTGGATATTAAACTCTTATCAAATATATGATTTACGAGGGTTTCTTTTTCTAGCAATTTTGAAGATTTTCTTTTCACTTTCTTAAAAATATCTATTGACCCACAAAAGTTTGTAAAATAATGAACTCTAGTTCCTAAACTTAGGGGGAAATCTTTCAGTCTTTCATCATGAAATTGAATTTTAGCTGTGGCTTTTTCATTAATTTCCTTTATCATGTTGTGGAAGTTTCCTTCTATTCCTAGCTTTCTGCTGTCTTTATCATGATCTTGTGTTAGAATTTTTCAAACGCTTTTTCTAGGTCAACTGAAATGATAAATGTGATTTTTGTCCTTCATTCTACTAATGTGATTAGTGCATTGGTTGACTTCTCAATTTATTTCCAATTGTAAAATATACATAATATAAAAATCATTTTAAATGTTTTGATTGGACAATATTGTGACATTAAGTATATTAACAATATTGTATAATTTTCACCACTGTCTATTTCCAGAATATTTGCATCATCCCAAACTAGAACTCATGCCCATTTAGCAATAACTCCCAATTCCCCCCTCCTCTCAACCCTGGTAACCATTATTCTGCTTCTTGTCTCTATGAGTTTGCTTATTCTAGTTATCTTGTATAATAGGAATCATACAATATTTGTCCTTTTGTGTCTGGATTGTTTCATTTAACATGTCTTCAAGGTTTATTCATGTTTTAGCATGTACAAACACTTCATTTCTTTTTATAGCTGAATAATATTCCATTCTGTAGATATACCACTAGTTTATTCACTCTTGTTGATGGACTGTTGGGTTACTTTGACCTTTTGGCTATTCTGATTAATGCTGTTGTGAATACTGTTGTACAAATATCTGTCCTAGACCCTGCTTTCAATTCTTTGGGGTAAATACCTAGAAAAGGAATTGACAGCTCATTATGGTAATTCTATGTTTAACTTTCTGGGAAATTATGTAATTGACCGTGAGCATACAGAATAAGGTTCTGCTAAAGTTTGATGCCCTTAAAAATGAAAAAATGAAGCAGGCCACTCCATATAACAAAATAGTAACAGTTTATTAGGAACTTACAGACCAGGAAGCTGGTCCTGGGTGGCTGCAGGACATTCAGCATAGTGCTTCTTGCTGCGCAGGGATTATATGGGGGTAAGAACAAGGAACACTGAGCTAAGCTGGGATTTGCAAGATTGTAAACATGTTTCTTTGAAGTTACTGGTATGTAGTGAGAGTGGCTCTAGTCCAGATAGCTATCCTGCTTAGGAATGTGCACAAGCACTTTAAGATGCATCTATGGGGGGGAGGGGCCCTCTTATCTAGGAATTTATGGTTTCTCTGGTTTATGACCTCAAATTCCATCCCTCAAAAACCCCACTCTTACATTCTACAAGCCCCTTTTCCATGAATGTCTTTGAGCAGCAATTGAGGGGCATATCTGGAGTCAGAATCTGCAACAATATAAGACACATACATTAATACCTGTGCTTGCTAACGTTAAGAGAAAAATTAGTGAAGTTGATCCACAAACCCTACTCTTTTAGGTTAAAAGGCAAGCAAGAAAGTCCCATCCATCTGCCACATGGGACCAATTAGAGGTGGAGTGGGCATCACCGTTACAGATTCCTCAGGATTGGGGAATGGACAATGGACTAGAGTAGATTTACAGTTTTTCTACTGTGGACTTATTGTGATCCTAGCAATGGAAGAGCTTTTATCATGGATGTGGAGACAGTGGTCACTGGAGGTTCTAAGGGGAGGAAGAGGGGAAATAGGTGTAATTTGGGGGCATTTTTGGGACTTGGGAATTATCCTGAATGACATCTCAATGACAGATACAGGCCATTGTATATCATGTAATAACTTGCAAAAATGTGCAGGAGAGAGCGTAAATTACAATGTAAACTAGAATCACTGCTTAGTGGCAATGCCCCAAGATGTGTTTGTCAATTATGATAAATGTACCACACTAATGAAGGATGTTGCTGATGTGGGAAAATGTGGGAGGGCTAGGGAGCGGGGCGTATGGGAAGCCCCTATATTTTTTGTGTAACATTTATGTAATTTGAGTTTCTTTAAAATAAAATTAAAAAGTATGTATGTATACATATATATATATATATATATGTTTTATTTATTTATTTATTTATTTTTTTTAAAGGTAATACTAT
>JAQZBX010075014.1:0-14663 GCA_029593785.1 Cabassous unicinctus
TATATTTACTAAGGCTATTTACTAAGTGATCAAGTTCAAAAATTTTAACATTTATATAAAGTTTACAGTCTATATTCCAGGTTTTTGAAAAATATCCCAATAATGTCTTTTTTTTTTTTTTTTAGGAGGTACCAGGGAATGAACCCAGGACCCAGGACCTTGTACATGGGAAGCAGGCACTCAATCACTGAGCTGCATCTGCTCTCCAATGAGAATTGGTTTTTTTCATTTGTTTGTTTTTTTGAGGTACCAGGGATTGAACTCAGGATCTCATATGTGGGAAATAGGTGTTCAACCACTTGAGCTACATCACTCCCCCAAAAAGTCCTTTTGAGCCTTTTCTCCTCCCTTGTTAGATCCCATTCTGGATCATGTATTGCTTTAAATTGTCATTGTCTCTTCAATTGCTTTTCTTTCTTTCTTTTTTTTTTTTTAAATTTTGGGAACATGTATACAACATAAACTTTTCCATATTGACATCTCCCAAGCATACTATTCAATGGAATTAATCAGGTTCACAGTATTACTGTACTCCTACCACCTTCCATTACTGAAACTTTCCCATCTCCCCCAAACAGAAACCCTCTACCCATTATATATTAACTCCCCATTCTCCCTGACCTTCTGCCCCTGGTAACCTGTAATCTAATTTCTGTCTCCAGGAGCTTGCATATTCTCTGATATTTTCTTTGTAATTAACATGGGCTTAAATTTAACATCCTAAATCTTTAATAGTCATGAGTGCTTTGATATCAACTTAACTTCAATAGAATTCAAAAACTTTCTCTACCCCTCTGTCTTCTCACTTTAATGTAGTTCTTGTTATAAACTACATGTTTATACATTATGATTCCAAAACTACTGATCTAACATTACATTTTATGCATTTGCCTTTTAGATCCTGTAGGAAGTACAAAGTACAAAATACAATAGTACTGGCATTAATATTTACTCATGTCATTACCCACACCAGAGATCTTTATTTATCCATGCAACTTCAATCTATTATCTATTGTCCTTTTACAACTTGCAGAACTCTTTAGTATTTTTTGTTGGGCTGTTCTAGTGGTGTCAAACTCTATTTTTGTTTATCTGGGAATGCCTTAATCTCTTCCTCATTTTTGAATGACAGTTTTGCCAGATACAGAATTCTTAATTGGTCATTTTTTGCTTTCAGCACTTTAAATATATCATCCCACTGCCTTCTTGCCTTCATGGTTCAATAAGAAATGAATCTTATTGAGACTTTCTTGTACATGACATGTTGTTTCTTTCTGGAGGGTTTCAGCAGTCTCTATTTTTTGGCTTTTGACAATTTGGTCATAATATGCTGCAGCATAAGCTTATTTTGCTTATTCTGTTTGGTGTTTGTTGAACATCTTCGATGTGTATATTCAGGTCTTTTGTTAAATTTGGGATGTTTTCAGCCATTACTTCCCTGAATATTCTCTCAATCTATTTCTCTCTTTCTTCTCCTTCTGGGACTCCTCAAATGCATATATTAGTATGCTATATGGTGTCCAATAGGTTCTTCAGGTTCTATTCACTTTTCTTCATTCTTTCTTCTTTCTGTTCCTCAGACTAAATGATTTCCATTGTCTTACCTTCAAGTTCTCTGATTCTTTCTTCTGCCAGCTCCAATCTGCTGTTGAACTCCCCTAGGGAATTTTAAATTTCTGTTACTGTGGTCTTCTGATATGTTTGGTGCCTTTTCATAATTCCCATCTCTTTTCTGATATTCTCTTTTTGTTCGTCTAATGTTTTCCTGATTTCCTTTAGTTCTTTGTCCAACATTCCTTTAGTTTGTTGACCATTTTTAGGACCATTTTTAAAAGTCTTTGTTTGATATGTCCCATGTCTACTCCTCTTCAGAGATGGTTTCTAATGCTTTATCTTCTCCTTTGTCTGGGCCATCACTTCCTTTTTCTTTGTACGTTTCATGACCTTTTGTTGAAACATGGACATTTTGATATTTTAATGTGTTATCATTGGAATTTAGACTCTGAGGTATCTGTTTTTTTAAATTGTATCCATCTAGTATTATGAGAGAACCTTCCTTTATTATCAGGGGATGAGGGGAGAGGAGGAGAAGGAAGACAGCAAGAAGAAATAATAATAATAAAAAATCTTTCCTTGTCCTTTCAGATTGAGCTTTATGGATGTTCTCTTTCATGGCTTATCTATACAATTAATTGAGAGAATAGCCCCTAAGTCATAGTGTAGGGGTCTCCCTGATCCTTTTTATGCATGTGTCTTGTCTTGGGCATGCATGAGTGGCCCTAGGAATTCCCCTATTAACATAGCTATGAATGTCCCCTCTTCCTTAGGAAACAGTTTTCTCACGCTCCCAGGCACTGCACTGTGTGCTGTACAGCCAGCAATCCATTGCCGCAGGCAACAAGACTTGACAGCTCTCCCACAGCATTCTGTAGGAGAGTTTGGCAAGCTGCCTTCTACATGCAGGACAAGTTCTGAGACAGCAAGTCTGTCAGGCCACCACCAGACACATTGGGCCAGATCAGGAACTGTACTGGAAGCTGGTGAGGGTGAGGGAGTAGGCAGCCAGGGAGCTAGTAGATCTTACTGCTTTTAAGCAAGATTTTTCTGGATTCAGTGCTTGCCCTGTTATTGCCATCCTTTAAATGTTTTCTGGAACTGTAAGAAATATATTTCCTAATTACACAGTATTAGGCATGAAATAGTTATATGAATATGTCCTTGAGTGAGCAGGACTGGGGAGCATTACTCATCTAGGAAGTGCCATGGGATGTGATTTGGACTCAAATCAAGAAGTGGCTTTCCTACCTAGGAAGAGGAATATAATCCTTCCCATTGCCATCCTTTAAATGTTTTCTGGAACTGTAAGAAATATATTTCCTAATTACACAGTATTAGGCATGAAATAGTTATATGAGTATGTCCTTGAGTGAGCAGGACTGGGGAGCATTACTCATCTAGGAAGTGCCATGGGATGTGATTTGGACTCAAATCAAGAAGTGGCTTTCCTACCTAGGAAGAGGAATATAATCCTTCCCATTGCCCAAGATCGGGATGACAGCTGGCAAATGGAACACTGAGGGGACAGATGGATAGACTAGAGAGGACATCTCCAGAGCCAACGGATATATGCCATTTCTGGAATACTATATTACATATCTAGCCCATGGAAGGATCAAAAATACTTAGCTGTCAAGGACAAATTCAGCAGTAACTAGAGATGTCTGAGAAAGACATTGATACCAAGAATGTACAGCATTCTCACAACTCACTAAGTCACTCTAGAAAGGAGACACCAAACATATTTTGAGTGTTCTCAGCTTTAGTTTTCAAACACTAATTGGAGGAAAAAGATCTTAAGATAAAATCAGGATGACATTTTGTGCCTTAATAATCTCTTGTAGCTCACATGTTCTGCCTCATTTCTGGGGTTTGAAATGGCAAATATTGTAATCACCCCGAAACTAAACAGAATTTAGTTTGCTCATGTAAGCTTAAGCTTGCTCATGTAAGGACAAATGAAGCTTAAGTCATAAACTAAGGCTTAACCAATGAAATAGTTACTCTATTGAATTAGCTTGGTCATGAACAGCTTAAGAGATGGATTACAAGAAATGCACATTAATTAATAACTTTGTATATATCTGAAATATTCCAAATGGTATTAATTTTATAAATGTATTGGAATCTATTCCATTTTCAGGACAAGTTTCAGGATTATCTTTCATTTAGGAAGTAATTCATCTAGAGTCTCTTTACCTAAAAGTGATGATCAATATAACTAGAAGTAATAAGAAAATTTTATCTAACAATGGTCCCCAAGTCCCATTTTTTTCAATGTATGTGTTTGATGACTATTGTTTTACATTGTAGTTTTACTAAATGCAGAATAAACAACATTTCTACTATGCATGTGAATTAATTATATATAAGTTTGCACACACAAATATTTCAGTATAAAAGATACATGGTTTGGATTTGGAAAGGAAAGAATGATAGACAGTTGAAGTAATTTTCCAGAAAAAAAATCAAGGTGGAATAAATTTTATAAAGAAACATATATTTATTTCTCTTTAAAATAAACCTTAAGCTCTTACCACAAATAAAACACAAATAAAATACTTTACTTGATTTGCCTTTGAAAATAAGGCCACAGTTTTTTTGTTTTTCTTTTTGTTTGTTTGTTTGTTTTTTTGGCTCTTATAATGGGAATTTTATTTGGGGTAAAATCTTACAGTTCTGAGGCCATGAAATGTCCAAATCTAGGCATCAGTAGAGATGCTTTCTCAGGGTCCTGCCACGTGAAGGTCACAATTATTTTTATAATAACTTGCAATTAAAATGAAATAATACTAGCTAAGGACTATAGTTTACATTACAGTTTACACTTTGCCCTGCACAATTTTATAGATTTTGACAAAATGTATAATGGCTTGTATCCGCCATAGCAATGCCATGCAGGACAACTCCAACATCGCGAAAATGCCCTTATGTTGCACCTATTCTTCCCTCTTCCTCCCCTCAGAACCTCTAGTACAATGCTGCAATATGTGTTCATCAATTGTAATAAATGAACCACACTAATGAAAGATGTTGTTAATGTGGGAAAGTGTGGGAGGGGAAAGAAGTGGGGTATATGGAATCCCCCATATTTTTTATCTAACATTTATATAATCTAAAGCTTCTTTAAAAATAAAAAAATTTTAAAAATTAAATAAAATGAAATAATAGAATTCTTTTAAAATTTCCCTACAGCAGACTCAAGAAAAATCTGGAGAAAATTTTGTGTTAGAACTAAAGAAAAGTAGCTCTATAAATGCCATAGTGGCCAATTAGGACTATTATACATACCTAGCAAGTAGGATAAGTTTTATTCAAAAGAGATTAAAGATTAGGAAAGTAAGGAACTATAAATTAATACAATCCCATTTATGGTTAGTGATCAAATTCTCATGACATATTTTGGGTTAAAGAAGTCTTCTCACCAGCAAAACAATTTTGTGCCTTCTGGATTTTCTTAATATGGAAAACAAAATTTTACACATATATTCTGTTAAATGTATGATACATCATATATTCTCATTAAAACTTATTTCAATACTTTCAATAATTATGTGCTACTTTTATAATAATGAAAAATCATTAAAGTGATTCTATTTTGAAAAAGAAAAATTACAGTTTGTATTTTACTCTACCCTTAGGGAGAAAATGCATCTCATTCATTTCTATCATGTGGAAGTGACCCAGGAAAGGTCTACTATTATTAGGCTATTTGCTATGTTGTTCATAGGCTGGAAACAATTCTGATTGAGCAGAAGTACAACACCTACTAAAAAAAGCCATTTTGTGAGTTAAATAATAGAAGAATCCTGAGACTTTCTGGATGAAGATTAACCTTGGATTAAATTTACTAAATGAGATGTACCTATTATACCACCAAGTGAAAGAAAAAAGGCTAAGGGAAATGCAAACAAAAGAACTTGGAAAGTTGAAACCATGAAGAGCCAGGCAAAAGTTTCACAGTAGCCTAAAGAGCAGATGTACCGTAAATGATAACTGACCTTGGTTCTTGGTGATGGTTTTTGCACATCTCTTTCTAAGCCTTTTGGCAGAATGATGGGTAGGGAATTCTTACAACTGGCCTCCTGTAAAAGAGAGGTATAAAAGAAACATGAGTGACCAAAGAACATTACCCTAACCAGAAATTACAAGGTAGGCAGTAAAAAGCAATTTTTAAGGTAGACAAGGCATTACTGGATTGAGTTGTTCATTTCAGAAGTCAGTGAGTTTATAGCAAGGGGTCAAAACATTTCCTCTTTGTCACATGAGATAGTGACATCTGATAAAATGGTGACAGAATAGATATGGAACATACACAGAAGATAAATTCAGAAGTGATCATAAAAAATTTTGTCTACATCATGCCTCTTTATAACCTCTGTATCCAGTAGAGATAGTTTTCAATAATTGAATGTGATTTCTCCAAGATATCAATCAACAAACGTAAAGTTGCCAGATTTCCCCTGTAATATTTTACAAATGGGTTCTGACTCTGTAAATACATTATCTTAAACAAATTCCTTCAGATAACTTAGCAAACCACTCTTGAATAGTGAGAGTTTCATACCAATATCCCAAAGGGGGAAGAAAATCTGGGTATCTGTTTTCAAAATTAGTAACCTTCTAAATCCTTAGTTCATACAAAAAGAGCACTTACAAAAATAATGATTGAAATTACAAGGAGACAGCTTAGATGGAGTTGAATAGACTTACTGTTTATTTCCACATAATAAGCAGAAACAATAATAATCTTGATTTTGTTTTCCTAATAAAGCAGGGCTTTACTTCTGAATAGTCATTGACTTAGATATGTTTTCTACAGATGATTGTATCTTCAAATAAAGATAGAAAAAACATAGTAAAAGAAGTTCTCAGACAATGTTAAAGCTACAGAGAAAATTAGTCAGAGTTCTTTTACTTGCTCCATACCTCCCCACTGCATCACAATTCTCCCCCATCATGCCTAGCATTCAATCATCTAAATCATAGTTTTTTCCCCTCAGTTTACTTTAGGGTTGTTTTAGTTTGCCAAAGGGCTGCTGATGCAAAGTACCAGAAATGTGTTGGCATTTTAAAAGGGGATTTATTTGGGGTAAAAGCTTACAGTCCCAAGTCTGTGAAAAGTCCAAATCAGGGCACCATAAGGGGTGCTTTCTCACCAACAGCAGTTACTGTTGATTCTGTTGTACAGGAATGTAGCAAAGTAAGATGGCTGCTGATCTCTACCAAGGTCTCATCAGCTTTTTCCTCTGGGCTCACCATTTGCTCTTGAACTGCTCTGTGGACCCAGCCTCTTTGAGCCTCTCAGTGGCTTCTGTTTTCCTGAAGTCCTCTGTCTCACACTGCAGAATCAAATATGCCAGCTTCCTTTTCCTTTGTCTGTCTAAGTCTCTCTCTGTGTTTCCATTTACATCAGACTCAGCAAGGGGGTGGATACTCAACCTGAGTCATGCTTCACTGACGTAGTCCAATCAAAAGCCCTAAAGTGATCTTATCAAGTAATCTAATCAAAGTCACCTCAACTGAATTTAATGCAATCAGAGGGTACCATCCAGAGGAACAGATTCATTTACAAACATAATCTTTCTCATTTTGGGATACATAAAGTAATCTCAAACTGCCACAATGATTAATTAGTTACAATCTTTTAAACAAAATTTTAGTCTACATACCTTACAATATAACTAAAATTTACTGGAATTTTAATTATTTATTTCTAAAGGGAACAGGATATTATTAGGGTAAAATTTCTTTCTTTAGGGAAATAGCACTACTACTTACTACTAACAAATAGCCATTGAAGAGTGATGTCATCAAGATGACAGTTTAAGACATGCCAAGGAATGCTTCCCCTTAGGAGCAGCAAAGAAATGCACAGAATTCAACTTTATCAAAAACCTGAAAGAGGATCAAGACTAGAGAATAACTTGATAAAGTCTGAACAATAATAATTAAAAAAAAAAAACACCTAAAAATGGTAGTAGAGCATAGGACAAATTTACTTCTTTCTTGGAGGGGAAACAGTTGCACATACTAGAGAATTCTTGAAAGTCACTGTGCATGCCTAGGGGCAAGATGCAAGCTAAGAGACAACCAAGAAGAGCCAAAGTGTTAACCACAGGCTGTTCTATAGGTTCAGTCTAAACTGGGCTAAGCATTGAAGAAGAACCTTAACACAGCCAATATACAGTATAGCCTTAGCTAAGAGGGAGAATCTGACTTCCAGAGAGCATATCAAGATAATCAAATGTCAAGACTTCAACAGAAGATCACATACATACAAAGAAACAGGAAGAGATGGCTCATTTAAAGGAACAAAATAAAGCAAGAGAAGAAGTACAGACATTGGAAGAACTAATCAAAGTTGTTAAGCCAACTGTCCTAAATAAGTTCAATAAGCTAAAGGAAAACATGAGTACAGAAATCAAGGAGATAATGCATGAACAAAAGGAGGAACTAGAAATTTTGAAAAGGAACCAGGTACAATTTTGGGAGATGAAAACATAATAACAGAGATTAAAAAATATATTAGGGGGATTCAGAAGAAGATTTGAACAGGAAGAAGAAAGAATCAGTGAACTAGAAGACAGGGATAATTTAAATCATTTAGTCTGAAGAGAAGATAGGAAAAAAAAATAAAATAAAAAGTGAACAGAGCATAAGGGACTTGTGGGACAACATGAAGCATACCAACATACACATTATGGGAGTCACAGAAGGAGAAGAGAAAGAGAAAGGGGGAAGAAAGTATTTTTAAAGAAATAATGACTGAAAACTCCTCCAAATTGACAAAAGACATGAATATACAAAAGCAAGAAGCCTGATGAACTCTAAATAGGATAAACCCAAACAGACTTACTCCAAGACATATAATCAAAATGTCAATTGCAAAAATAAAGAATTCTGAAAGTAGCAAGAGGGAAGAAATTGGTCATGTACAAGGCATCCTCAATAAAATTAAATGCCAATTTCTCATTGGAAATCATGGAGATAAGAAGGCAGTGGGACAACATATTTAAAGTACTGAAAGGGAAAAATAGCTCAAGAATTTTTTATCCAGCAAACTGTTCTTCAAAAATGAGGGAGTCTTGGGTAGTGCTGATCAATCCCTTGGCTGGCAACTCAGCTCTCCCTAGGTCCCAGGTTCCAATTCCAGTTTTTCCCTGCTTTATCCTTGATATGAAGGCAGATGTGATTCCAGGCTTTATACCCCAGTTCTTCCTGGTCCTGCCCACCAAACCCTGTTTTCCTCATGTCCCCATGTTTCTCTTCCTCTGCATCTGGGCACCTTTATTCTGTTCTACGTTTTCTGTAATCTCTCTCTCTCTTTCATAAATTTATTTGCTTTCTGTTCCACAAAAATAAAAAATGAGGGAGAGTTAAGACATTCCCAGATAAATAAAAGCTAAGGTAATCTGTCAGCACAAGACCTGTCCTGTAAGTTCTAAAGGGAGTTTTTCAGGTTGAAAGGAAAGGACAATAGATAGCAGCCTGGAGAAGTATGAAGAAAAAATAGATCTCCAGTAGAGGTAACTACATTGCTAATTCCAAATTCCAGTATCATTATATTGTCAATATGCAACTCTACTTTTTATTTATTACAATATTTAAATACAATTGCATAAGAAAAAAAATCATATTTCTGTGTTATAAACTTGCAAAATATAGAGAGGTAATGTATGGCAAAAACAATGTAAAGAGGGAAAACAGAGGGTTATATGAGCTGTGTATACTATTCAAATTAAGTTGGTATCATTTCAAACTATCTTGTTACAGATTTAAAATGTTAAATCCCATGGTAACCAGGAAGAAAGTGTTTAAAATATATACAGAAACAGAAATGAGACAGGGATTAATATACTTCACTACAAAAGATAACTATACACAAAAGAAGACTGCAATGGAGGAAATGAGGAAAAAGGTATAAGAAACAAAGGGCAAATGGCTGAAGTAAAGTCCTGCCTTATCAATAGGAAGTCTGAATATAAATGGATTAAACTCCTCAATCAAAAGACACAGGTTGGCATAATGGATAAAAAAGCATGATACAACTATATGTTGTTTACAAGAGATGTACCTCAGACTCAAACAAATAGGTTGAAAGTGAAAGGATGGAAAAATACTCCATGCAAATAGTAACCAAAAGTGATCTGGGGTGACTATCCTAATATTGGACAAAATAGATTTTAAATCAAAAGTTGTTACAAGAGACAAAGAAGAACATTATATATTCATAAAAAGATCAATCCACCAAGAAGCTGTAACAATTATAAGCATATATGCACCTAATCACAGGGTCTCAAAATACATGAAATAAACACTGACAAAACTGAATGGAGCAATATAGTTCTACAAAAATATTTGGAAACTACAACACATGACTTTCAATAATGAATAGAATATCTAGACAGAAGATCAATAAGGAAACAGAAAAATTGAACAAGACTATTAATGAACTAGACCTAATGGACATATACTGAACACTACACCCAACAACAGCAGAATACACATTCTTTTCAAGAGCACATGGATCATCCTCCAAGATAGATCACATGTTAGGTCATAAAAGAAATCTGAGTAAATTAAAAAGGATTGAAATTCTACTAATAATCTTTTCCAACCATAATGGAATGAAGCTCGATATCCACAATAGAAGGAGAACTGGAAAATTCACAGATAGGTGAACACTAAACAATATATTTTTAAATTTTAAAATTATTTTTCTTTATTTTTAAAGAAGTTTTAGATTAAATAAATGTTACATTGAAATTATAGGGGATTCCCATATACCCCACCCTCTCCCACTCCCATACTTTCCCCCATTAATGACATCTTTCATTAGTGTGGTACATTTGTTACAATTGATGAACACATATTGAAGCATTGCTACTAAACATGGTCTATAGCTTACATTATGGTTTACGCTTTGCACTACACAATTCTATAGGTTTTGATAAAATGTATAATGGCTGGTATTCATCATTGCAATATCATGCAGAACAATTCTAATGTCCCAAAAATGCCCCATATTACACCTATTCTTTCCTCTCCCATTCCTCAGAAGCTCTGGTGACCACTGTCTTTATATCAATGTTACAAGTTCTTCCATTACTAGAACAATAATGTCAACTTTAGTCTGTGGTTGCATTCGCCCCTTATGTTTGTTCATTCCTCAATCTTGAGGATTTTGGGATGATGATGCCCATTCTGCTTTCGATTGAGAGGCAGCTTAGATACCATGGGGCAGATGGTGAAACTCTCTTGCTTGAAGTTGTAGATACTCTCTGTAAACAACACATTCTTAAACAACCAATAGGTTAAAAATAAATCACAAGGGAAATTAGGAAATATATTGATACGAATGAAAAAAAACCTCAACATGCCAGAACTTATGAGATACAGTAAAGGCAATGCTCAGAGGGTAACTTATATCTGTGAATGCCTATATTAAAAAAGAAGATCTCAAATCAATAACCTAACTTCCTATCTGGAGGAACTAGATAATGAATAGCACACTAAACCCAAAGTGAGCAGAAGGAAGAAAATAAAGATTAAAGACAAATGAAATAGAGAACAGAAAAACAACTGAGAGAATCAATGAAACCAAAACTTATTTCTTTGAAAATAGCAATATAATCAATAAACCCTTGACTAGACTTATAGATGAAAAAAGAGTGAAGGTAAATACCTAAAATCCATAATGAAATGAGGAGAATTATCATTGATTTGGTAGAAATTAAAAGGATTATAGGTGAATATTATGAACAAGTATATGCCAACAAATGAGATAATCTAGAGGAAATGAGTAAATTTCTAAAAAACACACAAATTACAGAAATAGAACATCTCAACAGACCTATAACAAGAAAGATATTGAATCAGTAATCAAAAATCTCCCAATAAAGAAAAGCCTAAGTGCATGCAGCTTCATTGGTGAATTCTACTAAATATTCAAAGAAGAATTAATGCCAATCCTTCTCAAACTTTTACAAAAAAGCTGAAGAGGAGAGAATTCTTCCCAACTCATTCTATGAGGCCAACATTACCCTAACATGAAAGCCAGATAATAAAACTACAGATCAATTGCCCTCATGGATATAGATGCAAAAATCCTCAATAAAATACTAGCAAATTGAATCCCATAACATATTAAAAGAATGACACATCACAATCAAGTGGGATTTATCTTAGGAATGTAATGCAAGGGTGGCTCAACATAAGAAAATCAATCAATGTTGTTCATCACACTAACAGAATGTAGGGGGGAAAAATCACAGGAGATGATGCAAAAAACAAACTTGACAAAATCCAACACTCATGATAAAAACACTCAGAAAAATAGGAATAGAAGGTAACTTTTTCAACAAGATAAAGAACAAATACGAAAAATGACATACTGATATTACACTCACTGGTGAAATACTGAAAGCGTTCCCCCTGAGGTCAGGAACAAGACAAGAATGCCTGCTTTCACCACCACTATCCAACACTGTACTGAAAGTCCTTGCAAGAGCAATTAGGCAAGAAAAAGAAATAAAAGGCCTCCAAAATTGGAAAGGAGGAAGTAAAAGTATCTCTATTCACAGATGACATGATCCTTTATATAGAAAATCCAAAGAACCCACAAGAAAACTGTTCAATGAATTCAGCAAATTTGCAGGCTACAAGATTAACATGCAAAAATTAGTTGTGTGTCTATACACCAACAAAGAATATTCTGAAATGGAAATTTAAAAAATCTATTCACAGTAGCTTCTAAAAAATATATACCTAGGATAAATTTAACCAAGGAGGTAAAAGACTTACACACTGGAAATTACCAAACATGCTGAAAGAAATTAAATGAGACCTAAAAAATGACAAGACATCCCATGCTTATGGATACAAAGACTTAATATTATTATTAAGACAGCAATACTACCCAAAACTCTCTACAGATTCAAGGTGATATTCCTTTAAATCCCAGCAGCCTTTTTTGAAGAAATAGAATAGTTGATCCGCAAATTCATAGAGAAGCACAAGGGACCCCAAAATAGCCAAATCAACATTGCAAAGGAAGAACAAGTTGGAGGTATCACATTCCCTGATTTCAAAATTTACTACAAAGCCACAGTAATAAAACAGTGTGATACTGACATAAAGACAGACATATAGACCAAATGAATAGAATTGATTGTTCATATATAAACCCATACATCAATGGCCAACTGATATTTGACATTAGTTGGGGGAAAGAAGTGTGTTGGGAAAACTGACTATCCATTTGTAAAAGAATGAAGTTGATCCCATTTCTCTAACGATATACAAAATGAACTCTAACTAGATCAAGAGCCTAAACATAAGAGCTAAAAACCATAAAGATCCTAGAAGAAACAATAAGATTCATAACCTTGGATTTGGTAGTGGTTTCTTAGATATGACACCAAAAGCATGAGCAACATAAGAAAAAATAGGTAAAATGGACTTCACTAAAATAAAAAATTTTGTACATCAAAGGACACTATCAAGAAAGTGAAAACAAAAACTACAGAATGGGAAAAAATAATTGTTAATAATATAATTGAAAAGGGTACAATATCCAGAATATATAAAGAACTGCTACAACTTAACAACAGAAAGACAATAACAGGGAGCGGATGTGGCTCAAGCAGTTGAGCGCCCGCCTCCCACATGGGAGGTCCTTGGTTTGGTTCCCAGTGACTCCTAAAGAAGACAAACAAACAATGAGCAGACAACAAGTAAAAACAATGAGCAGCCAATGAAAAAAAAAAAGACAACAACCCAATTAAAAAAATGGGTAAAGGACCTGAATAGACATTTCTCCAAAGAAGATATACTAATGGCCAATAAACATATGAAAAGATGTTTAACATCATTGGTCACTAGGGAAAAACAAATCAAAACTACAATGAGATACCACTTCATTCTCAATAGAATGGCTATTATTTTTTAAAAAAGAAAATAATAAGTGTTGGTGAGGATGTGGAGAAATAGGAACACTTATGCATTGCTGGTGGCATTGTAAAATGGTGCAGCCACTGAGCAGATCTGTTTGGTGGTTCCCCAGAAAGTTAAAAATAAAATTTTTCAACTGGCAGTCATACTTTCTTATATATTCCCCAAAGAATTAAAAGTAGGGACTCACAGATATTTGTACATTAATGTTTATAGCAGCATAATTCATGATAGCCAAAAGGTCTGGAAGTAACCCAAGTGTCCATCAATCAAATGAATGGATAAACAAAATATGGTATAGTCACACAATGGAACACTATTTAGCCATAAAAAGGAATGAAGTACTGAAGTATACTACAACAAGGATGAACCTTGAAGATATTGTGTTGAATGAAATAAGCCAAACACAAAAAGACAAATATTATATGATGTCATTTTTATATAATACCTGGAAGAAGCAAATTTCATAGAGACAGATAGTAGATTATAGGGTACCAGTAGCTGGGGGTAGGGGAAGGGTGAGAGGAACTTTTACTTAATGCGTACAGAGTTTCTGTTTAAATTGATGAAAAAGTTGGGGTAATGGATATTGGATATGGTGTGAATGTAATTAATACTACTGAATTGTATATTTGAATGTGGTTAAAATGTAAAATTTTGAGTTCCATTTATGTTACTGCAATAAAAAATTTAAAAATAGCTATTAAATCTTATGATGGGCAAGCCACTGGGCTAAACATTTTGCATTCAAAATTCCATTTTATTCCCCCAATAGCCCTTTGACATAGGTACTATTGTCATCGTCCCCACTTTAAATATAACACAGTGAATGCAGAGAAGGTAAGTGATTTGCCCAATGCCATACAAGACTAGATGACAATTCTGTATAACTTTAAGCTTTTACTACCTTATATACTGCTTCTCACTTCCAATATATTTAACATTTTATTTTATTTTATTTTTTTAAAGATTTATTTATTTATTTATTTATTCCCCCCTTGCTGCTTGTGTTTGCTGTGTCCATTCGCTGTGTGTCTTTTCTGTGTCTGCTTATCTCCCCCTTGCTGCGAGGTCTTGCTGCATCAACCCACAGGGCCGCGCGGGCCGGCCTGCCCTCACAAGGAGGCCCCAGGAAGCGAACCCAGGGCCTC
>JAQZBX010075015.1:0-14663 GCA_029593785.1 Cabassous unicinctus
AATGATATTTCATTGTAGTTTTGATTTGCATTTCCCTAATTGCTAGTGATGCTGAACATTTTTTCAAGTGTTTTTTTGACATTTCTATTTCTTCTTTGGACAATTGTCTTTTCAAGTCTTTTGCCCATATTTTAATTGGATAGTTTGTCTTTTTATTGTTGAGTTGCATGATCTCTTTATATATCATGGATATTAAACCCTTATCGCATATGTGATTTCCAAATATTTTCCCCCATTGAGTCAGCAGCCTTTTCACCCTTTTGACAATGTCCTTTGAGGTACAAAAGTGTTTAATTTTGAGGAGGTCCCATTTATCTGTTTTTTCTTTTGTTGTATATGTGTTGGGTATAAGATCCAAGAAACTACCACCTACCACAAGATCTTGAAGATGTTTTCCTACATTTTCTTCTAGTAGTTTTGTGGTCCTGGCTAAGTCTTTGATCCATTTTGAGTTGTATCTTGTATAGAGAGTGAGATAGGGGTCCTCTTTCATTCTTTTGGTTACAGATAGCCATTTTTCCCAGCACCATTTGTTGAAGAGACTGTTTTGTCCCAGGAACATGGATTTGGTAGGTTTGTCAAAAACCAGTTGACCTAAAAGTGAGGGTTTATTTCTGGATTTCAGATCTATTCCACTGACCGATATGTCTATCTTTATGCCAGTATCATGCCGTTTTGACCACTGTGGCTTTGTAATATGTTTCAAGGTTTTTCTATTTCTGTAAAGTAGGCTGTTGAAATTTTGATTCATATTGCATTGAATCAATATATCAGTTTGGGTATGACTGACATCGTCACAATATCTAATTTTCCAATCCATGACCATGGAATGTCTTTTCATTTGTTTAGGTCACCTTTGATTTCTTTTAGCAGTGTCTTGTAGTTTTTGGAATATAGGTCCTGTGCATCTTTGGTTAAATTGATTCCTAGGTATTTGAGTCTTTAGGTTGCTATTGTAAATGGAATTTTTTTTTCCTGATTTCATCCTCAGATTGTTCAGTACTAGTGTACAGGAACATTACTGATTTTTGCAAGTTGACCTTGTATCCTGTCACTTTGCTGAACTCGTTTATAAGCTCAAGTAGCCTTGTCATAGACATTTCAGAATTTTCTAAATATAAGATCATGTTATCTGTGAATAGCAAGAGTTTTACTTCTCTTTTCCTATTTGGATGCCTTTTTTTTTCTTCCATATCTAATTGCTTTAGCTAGAACTTTCAGCAAAATGTTGAATAACAGTGGTGACAGTGGGCAGCCTTGTCTTGTTCCCGATCTTAGAAGGAAAGCTTTCAACTTTTCCCCATTGGGATGATGGCTGTGGGATTTTCATATATACCTGTATTAGTTAGGGTTCTCTAGGTTAACAGAATTGACATAAGATATCTGTAAATAGTATGAGATTTTATAAAATGCCTTTTCTGCATCAATCGAGATGATCATGTGTTTTTTTCCCCTTCAATTTGTTAATATGGTATATTATGTTAATTGATTTTCTCATGTTGAACCACCCTTACCTACCAGGAATAAATCCCACTTTGGTTGTCATTTATAATTCTTTGGATATGCTGTTGGATTCTAATTGCAAGTATTTTGTTGAGAATTTTTGCATCTATATTCATCAGAGAGATTGGTCTCTAATTTTCTTGTAGTATCTTTATCTGGCTTTAGTATTCGGGTGATGCTGGCTTCATAATATGTGTTGGGTAATTTTTCCACCTCTTCATTTTTTTTTGAAAGAGTTTAAACAGGATTACCATTAAGTCTTTTCGAATGCTTGGAAAAATTCCTCTGTGAAGCCATCTGGTCCTGGACTTTTCTTTGTTGAGAGATTTTTGATGACTGTTTCAGTCTCTCTAAATGTGATTGTTTTGTTGAGTTCCTATATTTCTTGTAGAGTCAATGTAGACTGTGCATTTCTAGGATTTTGTCCATTTCATCTAGGTTATCTAGTTTGTTGGCATCCAGTTTCTCACACTATCCTCCTATGATCCTTATTATTTCTGTGGGGTCAGTGTTATCTTTCCCACTTTCATTTCTGATTTTATTTATTTGCATCTTCTCTCTTTTCTTCTTTGTTAGTCTAACTCAGGGTTTGTTAATTTTATCGATCTTCTCGAAGAACCAGCTTTTAGTTTTGTTGATTTTTGTTGTTGTTGTTCTCAATTTCATTTATATCTGCTCTAGTCTTTATTATCTCTTTCCTTCTGCTTGCTTTGGGATTGATTTGCTGTTCTTTTTCTAGTTCCTCCAGGTGTTAAATTAAGTCTTTGATTTTAGCTCTTTCTTCTTTTTTAATATAGACATTTAGGGCTATAAATTTCCCTGTCAAGACTGCCTTGGATGTATCCCATAAGTTTTGATAAGTTCTGTTCTCATTTTCATTTGTCTCAATATATGTACTGATTTCTCTTACAATTTCTTCTTTGATCCACTGATATTTTTAGTAGTGTGTTGTTTATCCTCCACACATTTGTGAGTTTCCCCCTTTCCCACCTATTATTGATTTCCAGTTTCATTCCTTTATGATCTGAGAAGGTGTTTTGTATAATTGCAATCATTTTATATTTATTGAGGCTTCATTTATGACCCAACATGTGGTCTATCTTGGAGAAAGATCCATGAGCACTTAAGAATGTATAACCTCCTGATTTGGGATGCAGCGTTCTGTACATGTCTGTTAGGTCTAACTCACTTTTTTGTTGTTCAAGTTCTCTATTTACTTGTTAATTTTCTACTCGTTCTTCTATCTAATGATGTGAGTCGTGTATTGAAGTCTCCAGCTATTATTGTAGAAATGTCTATTTCTCCCTTCAGTTTTGCCAGAATTTAGTATTTTGGGGGTACCCTGGTTAGGTACATAGATATTTATGACTGTTATTTCTTCCTGGTGGATTGTCCCTGGTGGAAGTCTGTTTTGTCTGATGCTAGTATAGCTACCATTGCTCTTTTTTGGTTACCATTTGCATGGAGTATCTTTTTTCCAACCTTCCAATTGTATCCGATTTGTATTCCTCGGTCTAATGTGTGTCTTTTGTAGGCAGCATATGGATGGCTTCTGTTTTTTAATCCACTCTGTCAGCCTATACCTTTTTTTTTTTTTTTTTTAAAGTTACCGCGGACCAGGGATTGAACCTGGGACCTGGTATGTGGGAAGCTGGCACTCAACCACTGAGCCACATCGGCATCCCTGAGTTGGTTTTTTCATTTATTTTGCTTGTTGTTTGCTTTTGTTTTTTCAGGAGTCACCAGGAACCGAACCCGGGATCTCCCATGTGGGAGGCAGTTGCTCAACTGCTTGAGCCGCATCTGCTCCCAGCCTATATCTTTTGATGGGGAGTTTAATCCATTCACATTCATTGATGTTACTGTAAATGCGCTATTCACTTCCACCATTTTATTCTTTGGCTTTCATATATCATATCTTATTTTATCTGTCTTTTTACTCCTTTGATTATCCTTTCTGTTAGTCTTGCCTTCTAAACGCTCCTTCAAGCCTTTTCTCCTGTGTTTTTCTTTCATGCTTTAAGTCTCTTTAATGCTCCCTGAAAGGCAGATTCTTCTTTATGAACTCTCTTAGTTTCTTTTTATTTGTGAATATTTTAAGCTCACCTTTATATTTGAATGACAGTTTTACTGGATAATAAATTCTTGGCTGGCAGTTTTTCTCTTTCAGTATCCTAATTATATCATAACACTCTCTTCTCGCCTCCATGTTTCTGATGAGAAATCTGCGCTCATTCTTACTGGGTGTCCCTTGTACGTGATGGTTTGCGTCTCCATTGCTGCTCTCAGAGTTTTCTCTTTATCTTTGGCATTTGACATTCCTAGAAGTATATGTTTTGGAATAGGTCTATTAGGATTTATTTTGATTGGGGTGCACCATGCTGCTTGGACATGTACTTCTGGGAAGATGGTAGATTAGAGAAACATAGAACTCACTTCTTTCTCTGAAAAGTAGCTAGAGGACAGGCAGAAATGACCTGGACAAAGTGTTCTAGGGTTTAGGACACCAGGGGAAGGCAGGACACCACTCAGAAGAGAGAGGGCACAGGATAAAAATCTGGACGGAAGGCATATCCCTTCAGATCCCAAATCTTGGGATGGTGTATGACTACAGATTTTTAAAAAATGTAGGGCACCAAACAAAGAAACAATTGGAAATAGTTGCATTGAGAAAGTGAATGACTATCAATTGGGTAGCAAATATTTAGCAACTCAGGTGGTTTACAGTTCTTTGCTTTCAACAAGATTAAATAAGAACTTTGTATGAGTTATGAGCTGATATATATCATTAAAACTTTTTATTGCTAGATGACTCTGACACGTAACTCGGAATTCAAAGAATTAAGTGCCTTTCCTAACAAAATTCCTTCCATTCCCTTCTATTTAGTTTATCACAAAGGTTGCTAGGGTTTGATTCTACTTTAAAAAAAGAAGAAGAAAAATACAAGTAAAATTGAATTGTCTCTTTCTCACTGAATCAATAAGTAATCACAGCTATATGAACAAACATTTTTAAAGGCCTAACATACCTCATTAAGAGATTTGTTTCCAAAATTTCACTTTTTTCTTTAATAATTATTTTCAGATTTTCTAATATATTTATATTGATTCAATCAAAACCATGTAATATTTATAATGATAATTCAATCCAGAAGAAAAATTTAACCTAGAGCCCTTTGGCTCTATTTTTGTTGTTGAGAAGCATGATTAATAAAATACTTTCAAGCATAAAAATATATTGCATTAGGATAAAATTCTAATTTTCAAGTGTGAAGTGGAGTATAAATGCAAGGAGAAAAAGAGTTTATCTGACTTTTAAAAAAAGAGCTTGTTGATACTTATTTTTAAGTACTTGAAAAGAGCAATATCACAATTTTCTTTTAAAAATATCAGTATATACAGTAGACTGGAAATTATATCCATTACATTATTTCTACTCATGAAAAATTTTTAGATGTCAGCTTAAAAATGTGCAAGGGGTACATAGTTTTTCAAAATGTACTTAGGATGTGCAAGCAAAAATGAAGCCACCTTTAAAAATCTATAGTGGCAGTGATTATGATAATTTATATTATATAATAAATGTTTATATAGTACTTGCTGTTGTGCAAGTACTTCTGTAAAGGGATTTTATGTATTGAATAAATAATGATTAAAGTCATTATCCCCATTTTATAGATGAGAAACCTGAGGCAGAGTTTTTAAATAACAACCACAGGCGGCAACTTGTTATAAAGTTAAATAGACACTTTTTGCAATCCTCTATACTAGGTTACTCTTGTCTTTCATAGATGTAACTTACTTCTTCTGATCTCACAACAGCCTTGTGAAATTCTTAAAGATTCCATTATTCCCATTTTAAGTACAAGGAGAACAGACTTGGAGAAGTTAGCATTTGCTCAAGTTTACCTAGCTAATTAACATTAGATCTAGGACTCAGCTTAGGTCTTTTGTCTTCCATCCATTGTTATGTCAGCTACACTGTGCTGCTATGTTTATAACTATATTTAATATATTACAGTATTTATTCATAATATAATATAGTAAGATTTGGTACAATAGGATATAAATCTAAATGAAGCCTGTTTTGCCTTTTACACGGTAAGAAATAGAGTAATAGTAATAAAAAGAAACATTTTATAACTAAGCCTATGTTTTAAAACAAAATCCCTGTCCTTACAGAGTTTATATTTCATTGTAGGGAGGCATATAAAAATAAATATGCAAAATATACTGTCAGATAAACAATATGAAGAAAAATAAAGTTGTGAAAGGATCTAGAGACATAGAAGAAGGTACTATTTTAGCTAGGATGTTCAGCATTTTCCAGAAATGCATTTATAGGCAAAAATAAGTGAAGGAAAAGGAATACTCTGATACAGGGCCTCTAATATAAAGAGAACCATTTAAAATGTCTCATTAATACTTTGCTTATGGTAAATACATATGTACATCTTAAGTTTAAGCATAATTTATGAATGGTATTCTTTTTAAAATGTTTATTAGAGAAGTCATTTACAGAAAATCATGCAGAAAATACAGAGTTTCCATATACTCTGCTCATTCACAGGTTTCCCTATTATTAACACTTTGCATTATGGTGATAACTTTTGCTAAAATTAATGAAACATATTATAATTGGACTATTAACTATAGTCCTTAGTTCACATTAGGCTTCACTGTTTGTGTTGTACAGTCCTATGTGTTTTTTTTGTTTTTTGTTTGTTTTATTCTTACCGGGAGGTCCCAGGGGTCGAACCCAGGTCCCTCCATATGGGAGACGGACGCCTACCACCCAAGCCACATCCGCCCCCTATGTCCTATGTTGTGTTTTTTTTTTTAATTCTATTCTCGAAACATATATGCAACCTAAAATTTCTCCTTTTAATCTCATTTAAACCTATAATTCAGTGGTGTTAATTACATTCATAATGTTGCACTATATCACCACTATTACCAAATTTTTTCCATCACTCCAAACAGGAATGCTATACCAATTAAGCATTAACTCCCCATTCCCTACCCCCACCCCAGCTTCTAGTAAGTTGCATTCTCGTTTCTGACTGTGCATTTGCTTATTCTGTTTGTTCATATCAGTGAGATCATACAGTATTTGTTCTTTTTGTGTCTGGCTTATTTCACTCAACATGACATCTTCAGGGTTCATCCATGTTGTAGCATATATCAGTACTCCATTCTTTTTATGAATGAATAATATTCCATTGCATATATACATACCACATTTTGCTTAACGTTCATCTGTAATGGACACTTAGGTTGAGTCCATCTTTTGGCAATTGTGAATAATGCCACTTTGAACTATTGCTGTGCAAATATCTGTTCAAGTTCCTGTTTTCAGTTCTTTGGGGTATAGACTTAGAAGTGGGCTTGCCAGATCGTGTGGTAATTGTATACTTAACTTTCTGAGGGACTGCCAGACTGTCTTCTTCTGAGGCTGTGCCATTTTACATTCATACCATCAGTGAGTAAGTGTTCCCGTTTCTCCACATCCTTTTTAACACTGGTTATTCTTTGGCTTTCTTAGTAGTAGCCAACTAGTGGGTGTGAAATGGTATCTAATTTTGGTTTTGATGTGCATTTCATTAAGTGCTGATGTTTTCATGTGCTTTTGGCCATTTTTATATCTTCTTTGGACACATGCATATTTAAGTCTTTTGCTCATTTTTTATTTTGAGCTGTTTGTCTTTTGTTCACTTGTAGGTTTTCAATATGTATTCTGGATGACAACTTTGATGTATGTGGTTTCTCAATACTCTCTCCCGTTCTATAGGTTGTCTTTTTATTTTCATGATGAAGCCCTTTGATTCACAAAAGTTTTTAAATTTGATGGAGTCTTGTTTATCTATTGTTTTTTCTTTTGTTGCTTGTGCTTTGGTGTAAAATCTAAGAAATGACTGCCTAACTCAAGATCCTGAAGATACTTCCCTGTGTTTTCTAATGGGAATTTTATAGTTTGGTTCTTATACTTAAGTCTTTGATCCGTTTTGAGTTGATTTTTATATAAGGAATGAAATAGAGGGTCACCTTAATTCTTTTGTATATGTATATCCAGTTTTCCAGTACCATTTGTTAAAAAGACTATTCTTTCCCAGTGATTACATTAATTTTTCTAATGTTAAACCAGCTCTACATTTCTGAGATAATTACCATTTGGTCATGGTGCCTAGTTCCTTTTATATGTTGCAGGATTCAGTTTGCTAGCATCTGTTGAAAATTTTTGTGTTCCTATTTGTAAGAGATAAGCGTTAGTAGTTTTTTTTCCTTGTGATGTCTTTGTCTGTTTTTTTTTGTTTTGTTTTTTTTTTAAGATTTATTTATTTATTTATCCCCCCCTTGCTGTGTCCATTCGCTGTGTGTTTTCTCCGTGTCTGCTTATCTCCCCCTTGCTGTGAGGTCCCGCTGCATCAGCCCACCGCGCCGCGCGGGCTGGCCTGCCCTCACAAGGAGGCCCCGGGAAGCGAACCCAGGGCCTCCCGCATGGCAAACGGGGGCTCTATCGATTGAGCCACACCCACTTCCTGTTGTGAGGTCTTGCTGCATCAGCCCACCGGGCTGCGCGGGCCGGCATGCTCTCACAAGGAGGCTCCCGGGGCCTCCCATATGGTAAACAGGAGCTCTATCCATTGAGCCACACCTGCTTCCCTTTGTCTGATTTTGATATCAGGGTAACCCTGCTCTGGGCTCATCAAGTGAGTTGGAACTATTCTCTCCTATGTTTGGAAGAGTTTGAGAAGGATTGGTATACATTTAAATTTGGTATAATTTACCAGTGAAGCCATCCAGGCCTGGGTTTTTCTTTGTGGGCAATTTCGTTCTTTTTTATTAATCAGTCTCTTGTTATGATTCTATTTAGATTGGTGGGATTTTTTTGTTTGTTTGTTTGTTTGTTTGTTTGTTATAGTTAGTTTCAGTAGTTTCTGTTTTAATGGGAATTTATCCACTTCATATAATTTATCTAATTTATTGGCATACAGATATTCATAGTATTCCTTTATAATCCTTTTTATTTCTGTGAGGTCAGTAGAATGCTTTTTTCCTTTTCTGATGCTAGTTAATTTGAGACTTCCCTCTTTTTTTCTTCATCATTCTAGCTAAAGGTTTGTCAATTTTGTTGATCTTTTCAAAGAACCAGCTTTTGGTTTCATTAATTGTTTTCTGTTAGTTTTCTATTCTCAATTTCATTAATGTCTTTTTTATTTCCTTCTCTACTTGCTTTGGATTTAATTTGTTCTTAATTTTCTACTATTTTGATATAGAAAGGTTATTGATTGAGATAGTTCTTTTTTAATATAGTCAGCTACAGCTACAAATTTCCTTCTAAGCACTTCTTTAGCTACATCCCATACAATTCTTTAAAAATTTTTAATAAACCAATTTTATTGATGCATATTAATAAAGCATAAATCCATCCCAAGAGGTATTCATCCCCAATCACTCCCAGAGCATTTTCATTATTCCAATAATAATAATAAGACAAACAAAGCTCATCACCTCTTAGTCTGTACCTTGCCTGCCATACATAGCTGCTATTCTTTTTCCTTCTTTCTAGTATATTTGTATTTATATTTTGTAAAAAGTCTTATATATGCAATATCCCCTATATTCATGTTTTACATGAGGTTTTACATCCCATACAATATGCGATGTTGTATCTTCATTTTCATTCACCTCAAAATGTTTTCTAATTTCCCTTTTGATTTTTTTGTTTGACCTAATGTTTATTTTGGAGTGTGGTATTTAATTTCCACACATTTGTGCATTTCCCAAATTTCTTTCCTTTTTTGATTTCTAATTTTATTCCATTATGGTTAGAGAACAAACTTTTAAAATATACTCTAACTGAAATGGTTTTTTTTGAATGGCATTTATAATTCAGTACTCAAAGTTTGAAAAAAAATTTTTTCATTTTAATTTTTTTATTGAAGTATATCATTCATAAACAATAAGTGTATAGTAAAAGTTATAAACTTAGAAAACAAACATACATGTCATCATATAGGGCTCTCATATATCACCCCACCACCAACACTTTGCATTGTTGTGAAACATTTGTTACAAACTATGAAAGAGCATCGTCAAAATATTACTACTAACTATAGCCCACATGTTACATTTCATGTATTTTCCCCCAACCCACTCGATTACTGACACCCTATGTTAGTATTATATATTTGTTATAGTTCAAACTATATAGTTTGTTTTGTTAACTGCAGCCCATCTTCCACCACAGGATTCACTGTGTTATGCAGTCCCATGCCTTGAACAGTCCACTCAAAGTGTGCACTCAGTGGCTCTCAGTTTCATCCCAGAGTTGTGCTGCCACACTTCAGTCCATTTTAGAACGTTTTCATTACTTCAAAAGGAAAAATCCCATACCTGCTTATACCCCCTCATTTTTGTCCCTAGAATTGATATATCTTTGCCATTGCTACAAAAATATTACAATATTATTTTTAACTATCATCCATAAGTTAAATTAGTTGTAATTTTCCCATGAATCACCATATTCTTAACACTTTATAAAAGAACATTCTTAATTTTATGTTATTAACCGCAGTCTTCATCCACCACCAAATTCAGTTATACAGTCCCTAGATTATTCTCATTTATGTCCACAGACTACTCCTTTCAGCCACAAACACATTTATAAATTAGCAGTGTTCGTTATTCTCACTATAATGTGTTACCATCAACTCTATTAATTTCCACACTTTTACAATAAACCTTATTAAAAATTCTACATACATTAAGCACCAGTTCCCCTTCTCAACCCACATTCTATATCCTAGTAAACCTATACTCTAGAGTTTACCTCCAATATTTAGTCCATTTTAGGGAGACCATACAATATTTGTTCTTTTGTGTCTTGCTTATTTCACTCAAGATAGTATCCTCAAGGTTCATCCGTGTTGTCATATGCACTCTGATTTCATTTCTTCTTGCAGCTGAAGAATATTCCATTGTATGTATATATCATATTTTGTTTATCCACTCATTGGTTGATGGACACTTGGGCTGTTTCCATATTTGAGTAATGCTGCTGTGAACAACGGTGTGCAAACGTCTGTTCGCATCCTTGCTTTCAGATCTGAATATATTCCTGATAATGAGATTGCTGGATCATATGACAGTTCAATATTCAGCTTTTTGAGGTCCCGCCAAATTGTCTTCCACAGAGGTTGTGCCATTCTACATTTCCAGGGAAATTTCTTTAAATTAATGAAATTAATTTTTAGAAGTGATTGCTAGCCATATATCTAAAGGAAATTTTCATGTTATTGAATATTCTATTCTTTTTTCCCCATTCTTAATAAGTCATTTTTTATTACTAGTAATTTTATTATCAAAATTCTTAGTAAAAAGTATCTATTGCTAAATGTTCAATTCTGCTGCTCTGTGATGACTACTTTAATTAAAATTGGATTTGAAATTTTTTTAATTTTTAAATTTAACAATGTAAAGTATGGTTGGATGTATTTAAACATAAAACATATAATGGAATTGTTGTAGTTTCCTGACTGCTGAACTGAATACTATGCAGTGGTTGACTTAAACAGTGGGAATTAATTGGCTCGTGGTTTTGAGGCTCAGAGAAGTCCAAAGTCGAGGCATCATCAAGGCGATGCTTTCTCCTGGAGTACAGTGGTGCTCTAGGACAGGCTGCTGCTGATCTGTGGTCCTTGGCTTTTCTGTCACATGGCATTGCACGTGGTGGCCTTTCCTTGCTTCTTCCTTTTCTTTCCAGTTCCCTTGGCTTTCAGCTTCTGGCTGCTCCTTCTGGCTTTCTCTTTATGCATCTGAATTTCATTTTGCTAATAAAGGGCTCCAGTAATAGGATTAAGACCCATCCTGATTCAGTTGGGCCACACCTTAACTGAAGTAATCTTATCTAAAGGTCCTGTTTACAATGGTTCACACCTACAGTGATGGATTAAGATTAAGAACATTTTTTCTGGGGTACGTAAGTCCAAGCCAAGACATGAATTATCTAAATAGCATTTTTAAATTGAGTTGAAATTCACGTAACCTAAAATTAAACACATTTTTTAAAGTATACAGTTCAGAGCTATGTAGTTCATTCAGTGTTATGCAACCATCATCTCTATCTAGTTCTTAAACATTTTCATTTCCTCAAAGGGAAACCCTATACCCATTAAACAGTCACTACTCCCCACCTAGTCCCTGGCAACCACTAATCCACTGTTTCTGTGCATTTACCTATTGTGGATATTTTATATAAATAATTCATGCAATGTGTGAACTTTTGTATCTGGATTCTTTAATCTACCATCATGTTTTCAAGGTTCATCCACGTTGTATCAGTATTTAAGTCCTTTTGCCGAGTAATATTCTACTGTATACTACATTTTGTTTATCCATTCCTCTGTTGACGGACATTTGGGTTGTTGCCACATTTTGACTATTATTTATAGTGGTGCTGTGAACATCAATGTGCTATTATTTGAATATCAGTTTTCAGTTCTTTGGGATATATATCTCAAATGGAAATGCTTTGTCATATAGTAATTTTATTTTTAACTTTCTGAGGAGCTGCCAAACTATTTTCAACAGTAACTGAACCATTTTACATTCCCAGCAGCAATGTGCAAGATTCCAATTTCTCCATATCCTTGTCAACATTTGTTATTATCTGTTTTTTAAATTACAGGCTTCCTAGTGGATAAGCATTAGTATCTCATTGTGGTTTAGAGTTTCATTTCCTGGATGACTAATGATATTGAGCATCTTTTCATGTGTTTGTTGGCCATTTTCCTTGTCACCTTTTGTAACCACTTTACCAATCTCTTTCTTTTAATTGTTGTATTTAGACCATTTACTTTTTTTTTTAACTTTATTTTATACATTTAATAATTGAAAATATAAACAATTAAAAACTAAAAAGTAAACACAGATGAATAAATATATACATTTCTCAATTAAATGTAATGGATACATGTAAATTTTTTTTTTGAATCAAACAATAAGTTACACTGTATTTGGTTCATAGTAACGCATTCATACAGTACTTGTCATTTTGTGTTTGGCTTGCTTCATTCAATATAATGTCCTCCAGGTTGATCCATGTTGCCATATGCTTTACGACTTCATTTCTTCTTACAGCTGCATAATATTCCATCGTGTGAATAGACCACAGTTTGTTTATCCATTCATCTGTTGATGGACACCTGGGTTGTTTCCAGTTTTTGGCAATGGTGAATAATGTTGCTATGAACATCGGTGTGCAGATGTCTGTTCATGTCACTGCTCTCAGTTCTTCTGGGTATATACCCAGTAGTGGTATTGCAGGGTCACGTGGCAAGTCTATATTCAACTTCTTTAGGAAATGCAAAACAGTCCTCCACAGTGGTTGTACCATTCTGCATTCCCACCAACAGTGAAGAAGTGTTCCTATCCCTCCACATCCTCTCCAACACTTGTCGTTTTCTGTCTTTTTAATAGTGACCATTCTGATAGGTGTGAAATGATATCTCATTGTAGTTTTGATTTGCATTTCCCTAATCATGAGTGATGTTGCGCATTTCTTCATGTGTTTTTTTGCCATTTGTATTTCTTCTTTGGAGAAATGTCTATTCAAGTCTTTTGCCCATTTTTTAATTGGGTCTTTTGTCTTTTTATTGTTGAGTTATAACATTTCTTTATATATCCTGGATATTAAACCCTTATCAGATATGTGATTTCCAAATATTTTTTCCCATTGAGTTGGCTGCCTTTTCACCCTTCTGACAAAGTCCTGTGAGATGCAAAAGTGTTTAATTTTGAGGAGTTCCCATTTATCTATTTTTTCTTTTGTTGCACGTGCTTTGGGTGTAAGGTCCAAGAAACCACCACCTACTACAAGGTCTTGAAGATGTTTCCCTATATTTTCTTCTAGTAGTTTTATGGTCCTGGCTTTTATATTTAGGTCTTTGATCCATTTTGAGTTGATTCTTGTATAGGGGGTGAGATAGGGGTCCTCTTTCATTCTTTGGTTATAGATATCCAGTTCTCCCAACACCATATGTTGAAGAGACTATTTTTTCCCATTAGCATGGGCTTGGTAGGTTTGTCAAAAACCAGTTGACTGTATAGGTGAAGGCATATTTCTGGATTCTCAATTCTATTCCACTGATCGATGTGTCTATCTTTATGCCAGTACCATACTGTTTTGACCACTGTAGCTTTGTAATATGTTTCAAGATCAGACAGTGAAATTCATCCCACGTTGCTCTTCTTTTTTAGAATGCTTTTGGCTATTCGGGTGCATTTACCCTTCCAGATGAATTTGGTAATTGCCTTCTCTAATTCTGTAAAGTAAGCTGTTGGGATTTTCATTGGTACTGCATTGAATATATAAATCAGTTTGGGCAAGATTGACATCTTCACGATATTTATTCTTCCAATCCATGAACACGGAATGTCTTTCCATTTGTTTAGGTCTTTTTCAGTTTCTTTTAGCATTGTTTTGTAGTTTTCTGCATATAGGTCCTGTACTTCTTTGGTTAAATTAACTCCTAGGTATTTGAGTCTTTTTCTTGCTATTGAAAATGGAATTTTCCCCCTGATTTCCTCCTCAGGTTGTTCAGTACTAGTGTACAAAAACATTACTGATTTTTGCGTGTTGATCTTGTACTCTGCCATTTTGCTGAACTCATTTATTAGTTCAAGTAGCTTTGTCGTGGATACTTCAGGATTTTCTAAACACAGGATCATGTCATCTGCAAACAGTGAGAGTTTTACTTCCTCTTTTCCTATTTGGCCGCCTTTAATTTTTTTGTCTTGTCTAATTACCCTAGCTAGAACTTCTAGTACCATGTTGAATAACAATGGTGACAGTGGGCATCCTTGTCTTGTTCCTGATCTTAGTGGGAAAGCTTTCAACCTTTCCCCATTGAGTATGATGTTGGCTGTGGGTTTTTCATATATACCTTTTATCATATTAAGGAATTTTCCTTTTATTCCTATCTTTTGAAGTATTTTTATCAAAAAAGGATGTTGGATTTTGTCGAATGCCTTTTCTGCATCTATTGAGATGATCATGTGGTTTTTTTCCTTCAATTTGTTAATGTGGTGTATTACATTGATTGATTTTCTTATGTTGAACCAGCCTTGCATACCAGGAATAAATCCCACTTGGTCAT
>JAQZBX010075016.1:0-14652 GCA_029593785.1 Cabassous unicinctus
GAGGCATTTTGTGAAATATCCTAACCATTCCCTGAATAACCTGGTAACTTCCAGTGTAACTTCCAATAAACTACTGGCTTCTAAACTGTTGATAATAAAATTTTTACTTGAGAATCCAAAACTAAAACACTCATCCTCACAAAATTCAAATACATATAGAGCTTCATCAGTAGACAAGCAATATACATGACCTGTAACTCTTTAAGACACTAGAGGTAAATTATTATTATATAACATCCTCAAGTTCCTCATTTGCAAAACAGTTTTCCAATTTGTTAGGGAAGCTGAGAGTTATAATGAACTAATGCTTCCTATAATAAGCACTTATTCAATATAGGTGATAGATCTTTTACTTATTAAAATGAGAAAACAATAATGGGCCAATATCCAGCATTCTTCAGAATGAACAAATTTTCTAGACAACTTGGTTCAGCAGGTATTGCCTCTCTCACGTCTACACCACTGGTATTCTTTTTGAGGTGTAAGGCCAAAGAGTTCAGAAATGCAAGCCAGGGTCTCTTCAGACTGCTATACTGAAATACATTCCTAGCTGGTTGTGGTATGATGTCTCCCATTTTTAATTTCTCTGGGAAATGCAAGCTCCTATTATCATTGCATTTCTGGTGACTTCATCCCATCTCTCTGCTTAAGGGTAATTTTAAGACTTGCTTTTTTCTTGTCATCCCAGTCCTGCACAAACTGAAACAGAGGCTCTTAAAGTTTATTCCAGTTATTCTCTCTTTCTCCTCAATGTCCATCTAAATTTACAGAAAAATTACTTTTCCATTTCTTCTAGTTTTGAACATGAACAAACATTTATAAAATTTATAAAAATGGATGTTTTTTCCCGAGGGAGGTATGGAGGATTTTAGATTTTTTTAAAGTTTTGAGAATATATAAACATATTCTATGTAAGCTTTAATAAGTTAAAAATTGAGGAAAATGATATATATATATCTCCCTTATCCCTTAACAAAAAGACAATCTAATTAGAGATGGGCAAAGTACTTGAATAGACATTTCTTCAAGGAATATATGCAGTTGGCCAACAATCCCATGAAAAGATACTGAATATCTTTAGTCATTAGGGATATGCAAATCAAAACTACGTTGAGGGGCCCTCTCCTTGGAGAGCAGAGACAGTGGTGGAAAGCCGCCATGGGCCTCAGGCCATGCGACCAGCGCCCCGCGTGCGACCCCTGCAGGCAGCTGTGCTGTTGGGCTCGGGATCCTACCCACTGGCGGTGGCGGTGGCAGGACCAGGGGCAGCGGGTCATGCCGGGTAGCTGGGCTGTGCCATGGCTGGCAGGCCGCGAGTTGGAGCACCTGATGTAGAAGTGCTTGGTGACCATCGGGCGGCGCAACTCATCACAGAGTTTGGTGGGTGTGAGCATAGACCACTTAAGCTTCATCTCCCGGCGCCACCTCGAGACCTTTATGCCCCCGGGTGACAGCTGCGGCCATGGCGGGGTCACACCCGACCGGTCTGCGCAGTCCGGCGGAAGGGGGCGCCGACTGCGACTTCTACCTGTTCTGCCTGGGCCAAAACGGTGTGTTCAGGATGGCGTGTTCCAGAAGCGCACGGTGCTGCAGCTGCCCCACGTGTGCACGTTCAGGTTTCCCAGCACAAACATCAAGATCACGTTCACGGAGCTGTCCAGCGAGAGGAGGGAGGGGCAGGAGATGCCCGAGGCCCTAGTGCAACCCATTCAGCTCCAGATCTCGCCCCTGACCATCCACATTCCAGACATTGTGGACCACCTGATCAGGCTCCTGCATCCTCCTTGGGAACCATCAGTGCTGCAAAACTCCTGCCCACCATCTCTCTCTGAATCATTATTTCATCAAAATATCATGCTCCCAGGGAAAACCAGACAGAGGCTCATTCTGGAGGATAGACTTGCTTCTGAGAGCAGATTATTAATAAAGCAGGCTTTTAGGAAGCGATGGCCTAGAGGCAGACCTTGCTGTAGAACCCCTCTGGGACCATTCTCTTCTAGAAGTGCCCCAGCCTCTCCCAATCATGCTGGAGCATTTTCTGCCCATTCCAGTGGCATGCAGACCCCTGACAGTCTTTCCTGGGAAGGTTCACCAGTCCCCCTGGAGCCTAAAGCTGGTGCCCCACAGCCCAAACTCCATGTCATCTAAGAGGCACTGTTAGCCCAGAGCAATGCAGGTTCTCTGCTTTCTGGTCAGCCAGTTTTGATAACAGTTACAGCAGGCACTGCCTACACAAGGGCTGCGTGCCTCCCAGAAGCCCATCGTGCAGATGGTCCATGTGGTCCACCAGATGTCAGTGGCGCTGGCTCCCAGCATGCCTGGAATGGCCCCACATACACTGTGGCCGGGCTTGCTGTGGTCACCCACGCAGCCATGGTCCCCCCCTCTGGAGACGAGCCACAAGAGAATGGAGACCACTGGGAAATCAAAGTGAAAGTAGAGCCTATCCCTGTGATTGGCCATGCCATGCTGGAAGCAGCTGGCTGGGGTGATTCAGACAGCCCATGTCGCCTCTGTGCAGACAGTCACCATCGTGAAGCAGGTGCCTGGCAGCCAGCACTGGCTTCCCATAGAAACTGTAACTCAGAACAGGATTCACATCATGCCATCCCTTCTGTGGCCCAGGGAGAGGGGAACAACACAGCTGCAAGTCCTTTGCACATGTCAGTGACCCATTCCTCAGTGTCGGCCTCCCTGCCCATGAAGCATGAGAACCTCAGCCAGTCAGAGCAGCTGGAACTGAAGAGGATCAAAACAGAGGATGGTGAGAGCATTGTCATTGCTGTGATGGTGGACACACCACCTGCAGCCAAGAGGGGAAAGGGCATCCAAAACTAGACCCTGGGAGATACCTCCTGCTTTAAGAAGTACCAAAGTTGTGGTACCAAAAGGAGATATTTGCTCTCATGTGACACACAGAGCATGTCTCATCTGGTGGGGGGGGCCCTGTGGATGGATGTCACCTCTCAGCACTGAACATGCAAAATCCAGGTGGCCTTAAAACATCTTAAATTAAAAATAGAAATCACACTTGAAGTAACTACGCAACAAACCTTGTTTCAGAGGCCATGGTCTCCTTCCCTGTCAGGCACTCCCGACGTGCTGCTCTTGAGAGTTCGGCTTTGATGTAACAGTAAAGCTCCAGCTCCTTCCTAGAGACAAAGCAGCTCCTGAACAGCACCTATGCCTGGAGCAAGGGGTCCTTGCAGGGAATGGGCTGGAGCCACCACCTGCACCGTCATCTGGGACCTGACACTGCAGGCCCTGGGAGGCAGACGGTATTTTGCTATTCACATGTGGAGTTAGAATATTTTGAGGTGTACTTTTCTTTCTTTACAAAATAATGGGGTCTGACATTTCAAATCACTCCATTTCTCTTCTGGAAATTTTGGAATCACACAAGTACTTCTCATATGAAATTTCACTTGAGAAAAGAAACAATGTAGTTTTTGGTTTTGTATGTTTTCAGCCTATGAAAGGTTGACTTTTGTCTGACCTGTTAAACTTCAGATAAAGCTCCTTTGACCCCCTCAGTGGGTCCTGGTAGGACAGTTGCCTGATGAATTTCCTCATCTCTGTCTGCCTTGGTGCCAGTGTCCTTGCCACATGTACCCTGAGGACCAAGGTCAGGAGGCGGGTAAGAACTGCAGGAACTTAGCAAGCCACACTTAACCATTTGTCTTGCTACTTTTTCCTGTTTCTTTGTTTTGACTCTGTCACTGGCAAAACTCTCCACTCTGAAGTAAAACAAGTCTCCCTAAATATTGTGGATGTTTAAAATGACACAGTTATTGCTACTTCATTTAGAAAAAAGATTCAATCTTTTAACACACACCCTTTTCAAACACAGACCCAAGGCCTCTCCATGGAATTTGGCTATTTTAGGTGGTATCATAACACCCAACTCCCAGGCCATCTAGCAGCTCACCCACAGGAGCGTGTCTGGGGGTCCCACTTACTGCCCCTCATCACTTCCTCCAGCAAGAGCTGCTGCTGCCCGGTGGAGGAGAAGCTGCATGTCAGTGATGGTCCTTGGAACCAAACCCCTGCAGTTGGGATATTTGAGTCATCTAGGTTGTTTTCTGATTTGCAATAAAATCTTCCCCAACCTTCACAAAGTGAATTTGTTTCCAAGGCTGACTTCTCTTCTCCAGAAAGTAAAAGTGAAAGGAAAGGAAACCAAGCTGAATGGGAAGAGGAAGGCCTGGCCTGGCTTCAGCCTTCAGCCTCAGGAGGAAAAGCACTAATCTTTCCTGAGTGTTCTGGGAGGTTAGGGCTGAGCAGCCATTACAGTAGAAAGAAGGCTTTGGCCTTGTTGTGAATTTTTTAATGTCGTAATTTTAATGTTACTTATTTTAATGTAGTTAAATTGGTATTTAGTTTTTTTAAAGGGAGGAAAAAACTTGTATTTTCCTGGTGGAATGAAATGGCTCATAACGGTACATTTAGGGAATTTTAAAACATTTTTTTATTTACCTCGAGACCAAATATGATAAAGCTGTTCTAAGTATTGTGTGTCAATCCACAGTAAGGAAATCACTCAATGTTATTGCAGATATGCATATTAAAAATTATGAAATTACTGCTCACTAGCTGGATTTATAACTCAGCCATTTAAACAATAAAAATGATACTATCATGTGAATGAGGACAAAAAATCTACATAGAAACACCACTTTACACCCACCAGGATGGTTATAATTTTTTTGAAAATCTAAAATAATTGTTGGTGAGGATATGCAGAAATTAGAATCCTCATATATATATATATATATTTTAAAGATTTATTTATTTATTTATTTATCCCCCCCTTGCTGCTTGTGTTTGCTGTGTCCATTTGCTGTGTTTTTTCTGTGTCTGCTTATCTCCCCCTTGCTGTGAGGTCTTGCTGCATCAGCCCACCGCGCCGCGCGGGCCGGCCTGCCCTCACAAGGAGGCCCCGGGAAGCGAAACCGGGGCCTCCCATATGGTAAACAGGAGCTCTATCGATTGAGCCACACCCGCTTCCCAGAATCCTCATATATTGAAGGTGGGAATGTACAATGGTGCAAGCACTGTGGAAAATATTTGGAGAATTCCTCAATAAGTTATACTCAGAGTTAGCACATGGTCTAGCAATCCTACTCCTTGATTTATACCTCCCATAATTGAAAACAGATAATTAATTGTTCACAAATTCACAAATTCAAATTAATTATAGCACTATTCACAACTAACAAACCTGGGAACAACCCAAATATCTATCATAGGATAAATGCATAACCAAAATATCATACATCCACACATTGGAATACTGTTCAGCCATAAAAAGAAATGAAGTAGTGGCACAAGCTGTAACACTGACAAATCTCGAAAACATAAGTGAAAGAAGCCAAATTAAAAGATCACATTTTAAAAAAGAAAGATTCTGTTTATATGCAATATCTAGAATATGTAAATCCATACAGACAAAAAGATTAATATTTGATAAGATATGAGGGAAATGTGGAATGGGGAGTGGTTCCTTTTGTGGGTCTGAGCTTTCCTTTGAAGATGATGAAAATGCTCTGGAACTAGGTAACGCTGATGTACAACATTGTGTGTGTACAAAATGTCACTGATTATGATGCGGCAGATGAAACTCAGACAATGAGAAACCCAAGCGGCACTTGGAGAGGTGGAGGAACAAAGTTTTATTATGCACAGGCCCAGAGGAGAGTCAAGTCTCCAAAGTCTGAGCCCAGAGTTTTGGCTTTCATGAGTTTATATAAGAACTTTACATGGGCAAATTCCTAAGCAAGCAGGCAGGCAGGGTTTACAAAAGCAGAAGTGTGAGTTTAGCTTATCTTTCTAAAGCAGAGGGCCTTAGTTGAAGGGGAAGAGAGGACTGTTATCTTTCTAAAGCTGTGGGTTTCTGCTGGGGGGTGGTGTGAGAAGGGCTGCAGGAATTTCTTCATCATTCCCCACTTTGATGCCCTTATAATTCTTTATAGGGCATCATCTGCTAACATGGAGAATTTTTTACAGTCCCCAAGGGCTGATTCTTAAAATGAGGCATCATTTGGTGTTTTAAGGCATTTAAGTAGGAAGTGATATATTGTGTAAGGTACCATAGAACACATGGCCCAAAAGTTAAGAGGAAGAAGACTGCAGCTATTACTGACATGAATGGCAAAATCCAGGAGAGGAGATACTGGAAGTAGTTCCCATTGGCAGATGCCTGGTATGCATGGTTTAAGTGGTCTTTGGCTCAGTCTTTTAGCAGGGCTACCTTGTCCCTAACTATTCCTGAGGAATTTGCATAGAAACAGCATTCTTTTCCCAAGACCTGGCAGATTCCTCCTGAACCTGTGATGAGCAAGTATAATCCTCACCTGTTTGGTAAAACTACTTCTGCCAATGAGTCTATTTGGTCTTGCAAACCGTTGTGAGCCCCCAATATGTCTTTGTGGTCATTCGCTGTTTCTTGTGCTAGGGTTTGTATGCCCTCCTGACCAACTGCAAGTGAGGCTTCTGCTACTGCTACACTTCTGACTAGTCCTAGTCCCAAGTGTAGGGGAATTGCCTATATTGCTCATTTGGTTTGATAAAGCTTTCCAGGCCATTCTTCTCCACACACAGAGAATGATGGCACTGGCCAAGCCAGGTAGCAGATGCCCTGGCCATCCTGGGGTAAGCACCAGTAGGTGTTGGTGCCACAGACCCAGATGGTGGAGTCTGCAGTGCATTGGTTAGACTCATTGTGTGGGCAGGTGGTGTTACAGTTAGCTTTTCCAAGAGGGAAGATAGTTGAAAATGAGCTGGTAGTTATGTTTTTACAGTTAGCTAGTTTTCCTGGGGGTTCAGTTATGCAGACTGGGAGGGGCTTGGTTCCTGCTGCAGAACTGTCATGGGTCAGGAGGGTTATGTACAGGGAAGATGGTTAGACTTGAGGAAGTATATAGCCAGCAGGATGCAGCTATGTTGGGCCGGGATTTATTTGGGAGTTGGTGGAAATTTCAAACTTGGTTCAAATGGACATTGCAGGGGGCTGTCCTAACTTTGGCTTTTAGGTTCTGGGCAGCTTTACTGATGGTTTTAACCAGGGTTTACTCTGGGAGTTGGGTTACCGGGAGCAGTTGGACCAATATGAGGTCCCCCGGGTCTGGCCCCTCTGTATCATATATTCTGATTCCCAGTTTTAGTCCTGTTTAGGCCTTTAAAAAGGTATTTTCTGATTTGGTGGTTATGTTTAGTAAGGTGAGTTTTACGGGGTTACAAGTCTCTATGCTACACCCTGCCGGGCTGGGGATTTTCTGTAGGAGATATGGAGAAGTTGGGACCTCCTTCCTGGGAGTGGTGGCACCTACCAGCAAGCTCCAAGAGCGGCAGAACTTTCCACTCTTGTGGGGGTCTCAGCAGAGGTATTTGTCCTAACTGCCATAGTTGCGGCCCCTACACCCTCTCCCCAGGGCAGGTAAAGGGGCATGAGGTTTAGGGGCAGCTAGAAAAGTGTAAGAAGTGTAATCTTTCATTGCCCTGCAAATGTCAAATATTACAGAGGTTGCAACTGTTGAGAATGGGACTGAAGCATTCAGCATGGATTGTTTGCCCCAGCTTTGACTGACTTGCAGCTGCCACTGGTTTTGAGGGCGAGTATCAGCTCCTAGGGAGGGGGTGAAGAAGAAAAGGATAAGCAATTCAAGGCACTGAAGCATCCTACTATACACCAATAAGCTATTGCAGTTAAAGTTCTAATCACTGTAGTCCAGTCTGCAGGAGCTGTAGCAACTAGTCCAGTTATGAACAGTAGGGCAAGTAGTCCTTCCAGGAGTAGAAACCACCCGGAGCAAGGGTCCATTCAGCAGGCATTAGATGAGGGTGGTGTTTGGGGGTGGTTCTGGGTGACTCGAACTCTTGAAGGGTGGCTGGGTATGGGTTGGGCTGTCCAAATGTCCTATTCTTTGTTGGGGTGTGCTTTCTTGACCCTGGAATGGTGAATCCATTTAGAGCAGTGGGAGTTACAAGGATCATAGTATTTGGACCTGTCCAGGAAGGTTGAAGGGGTTCTTTTCCAGTCTTTGACCCAGACTACATCCCCGGGCCAGTGGGGGTACACCAGGTGTCCCAGTGGGATGAGGTTTGGGGACAAGACAGTTTTATGTATTTGGTCTAAAATTTTCCCCAGCTGCTGGAGGATGGAATCTTGGCCAGCCTCCCCCAAGAGCTTGAGATTTCCTCTGAAGGGCTGGATAATTGGGGGTGGCCGTCCAAATAGAATTTCAAAGGGTAAATAGCCGTGGGTCCTGGGGTATGCCTAACTCGGAGAAGGGTTAAGGGAAGTAAGTCTACCCAGGGAAGACCAGTTTCTTGGCAGAATTTGGCAAGGGTGACTTTGAGGGTTCGATTCATGCACTCAACTTTCCATGAACTCTGAGGCCTATAAGCAGTATGAACTTTCCACTTGATCCCTAACATTTTTGCCAGTTCTTGGACTATGGCAGCCATGAAGCCTGGGTCATTGTCACTTCCAATGGACAGAGGCAACCCGTGTTGGGGAATGATTTCCCTGAGTAAAGCTTTAGTCACTTCTCTTGCTTTTTCAGTGCAAGTAGGGAAAGCTTCAACTCAGCCTGAAAAGGTTCATATCATCACTAAAAGATATTTGTACCCCTGAGTTGGTTTTACTTCTGTGAAGTCTACTGTGAGATCTTCAAAAAGGGCTGTCCCCATATGCTGGATGCTGTCCAGAGCTCAAGGACCCTGCAGAGGGGTGTTTTTGGCACAAAATTGGCACTGGCTGCTGATGGTGGCACAGAGGGAAGCCAGTTGGGCTATGTAGTAGTACCACCCGAGTAAGGCTTCTAGTGCAGTTTTTCCTAGGTGGGTGAGTTGGTGGTATTGCTGGATGAGGGCATGAGCAGCTCCTTTCAGGATGAAAATCTGGTTATCCAGGAGCAGCCAAGTTCCTTTGGGGGTTTGGCTTCCCCCTTCTCCCTTGGCTTATTCCTGTTCTTCCCAGGTATAGTTTAGTTGATTAGTGTCTTGTCCTAAGAGGGACAGCTGTGGTGTCGATTCCGGGACTCGTATTCCATGGATCCCTTCAGCTGCTTGCCGGGCTGCTATGTCAGCTAGCCTGTTTCCTTGATTGACCATATCCACTCCTTTCTGATGTCCTTGGCAGTGGACTCTGTCTTGGTTCCCAGATTGCCTCTAATAGTTGAAGGATTTCTTCTTTTTTTTGATTCCCTTTCCCCTTGCAGTTAGGAGGCCTCTTTCTTTATAAATTGCTCTGTGGATATGAATGGTAGTGAATGCATATTTAGTCAGTGTAAATGTTTACTGCCTGCCTGGTGGCTAACTGCAGGGCTTGGACCAGTGCCCAGAGTTCTGCTCGTTGCGTAAACCATCCCCGGGGTAGAGATGTTGCTTCCATCACCTGTTCGGCAGTAGTGACTGCATATTCAGCAAGCTTTTCCCCGTTTTTAATAAGACTGTTTCCATCTGTAAATAGCATCTGATCTGGGGAAGGGAGTGGTTTGTCTTGGAGGTTGGGGTGACTGGCATAAACTTCTTTGGTCACTTCAACACAATCATGTTCAGGGACCCCTTCCTCATCTGGCAAGAAGGTGGTGGGGTTTAGACTGTGCACCGTTTCTATTGTTACTCTGGGGTTTTCACAGAGTAAACTTTGGTAATGTGTGCAAGCCAGGGGTTAGATATCCACCGGTGCCCATGTGAGTTCATTAGGGCAGTGACTGCATGTGGCACCATGACATGAATAGCCTGTCCAAGGGTTAATTTGTTGGCTTCTTTGATGAAGGTTACGGTTGCTGCTAGGACTTTCAGGCAGGGAGGCTATCCTGCAGCCATGAGGTCCAGCTGCTTGGAAAGGTAAGCAATGGCCCTTTGCCAGGTGCTGACTGTTTGTGTGAGGTCTCCCAGTGCTACCTTGTTCTTCTCATGCATGAACAGTTTGAAGTTTTGAGTTACATCCGGGAGCACCAAGGCAGGGGCTTGGTCTTTTGATGTTTTGAAAGGCCCTTTCTTGAGCTTCTCCCCAAATGAGGGACTCTTTTTCTGGACCCATCAGAGCTTCATAGAGGCTCTTGGCCATGGCTGCAAACTTAGGAATTCAGGTGTGATAGAACCCTGCAGCACCAAGGAACTCACGAAGTTTTCTTTTTGTGGTGGGAGTAGGGATAGTGCAGATTACTTTATTTCATTCTGGTCTGAGCATCCAGTGCCCTTGTGAGATGATGAACCTTAGGTACTTGACCTGCTGTTTACAGATTTGGTCTTTTATCCAAGACACTTTGTACCCAGTCTGTGTTAGAAGCTGCAAGAGAGCCTGGGTCCCTCTCCAGCAGTCCTCTTCCATCTCACTGGCAAGTAGGAGGTCATCTACATATTGTAAGAGGGCACACCTGCGGTCTTCCTGGGAGTTGGTGGCTAGGTCAGCCACCAAGACTTCCCCAAAGAGGGTGGGGTAGTTTTTGAAGCCCTTCAGGAGCCAAGTCCAGGTTAGCTGAGTTTTCTGCCAGGTTCTGGGATCTTCCCACTCAAAGGCAAACAGAATCTGGTTTGGAGGGGCCAGCTGCAGGCAGAAGAAAGCATCTTTCAGGTCCAAGCAAGTGAACCAGGTGGCTTCAAGCAGCAACTGTCCCAGCAAAGTGTATGGGTTGGGAACAACCTGGTGCAAGGTGAGGATGGCATTGTTGATGGCTTGTAGATCCTGGACTGGTTGATATCCTGTCCCATCTGGCTTCTTTACTGGTAGTAATGGGTATTCCAGGGTGACTAGCACTTGATCAAGATTCCCTCTTCTTTCTATGTGCTTAACCATGCCCAACTGTGCTTCGTGGGAAATCGGATACTGTCTCTGCCAGACTGGAATGGCTCCAGGCTTCAGGTCAATGATGATTGGTGCATGGTTCTGAGCCATATCTGGTGGGGTTTTTTTGGCCTGAACTTCAGGGAAAAGTTCCAGCAGTTTCTTTGTATTCTGACTTGAGCTTTCCTCTTCATGGAGTCTCCATTCCTTTCTTCAGGGTATGGTGATGAGGAAAGTGAGGCTGGTCCCAAGGTTTAAACTTGCTGGCCCTTCAGGTTTGAAGGTGATCTGGGTTCCTAGTTTGGTTAAGAGATCCCTACCACGTAGGGGAACCAGATATTCAGGCACGTACAGAAATTCATGGGTTACTTCCTGGCCACCAAGTTGACAAGTTCTTGACTGGCAAAAAGGCCGTTGGCCTGACTGGTCTCCAGTTGCTCCTGTGATATTATCAGGTTTTCCACTAATGGGGGTGATGGGAGTTGCAACCACAGAATATTCAGTGCCAGTGTCTACCATGAAAGTCATTAGTTGGCCCCCGACCTGTATTTTGACCGTGGGCTCATGGGGGCCAAGTTCCAGTGAGCCCATCACTCCTATTCAGAATCAAGTCCCGCTAGCCCGACAGATGTTTCTGGGGCTTAGGTCAATATTTCCCTTTGGAGATGTTCCCTTCATGCACCCAATTCTTTTGGGGGCACTCATTTTTCCAGTGTCCACTTTCTTTGCAGTAGGCACATTGGTCTCTGGCCAGGAGCATCCTCTTGGTGCTTGTCCCCCTTTTCAAGGTGGCCCTCCTCATCTGGTGGGGTCAGGATTTCCCAAGGCCACTGCCAACAGGGAGGCTTGATGTTTCATTCGCTTCTTGGCTTCTCATTCGGTGGCCTCATCCCGATTGATGAACACTTTATTGGCAACCTCAAGGAGTTGAGAGATGTTCATTCCCATGAAACCTTCTAATTTTTGGAGCTTCCTCTTAATGCCGATGCTGCCTGTGCGACAAAGGTGGCATTCACAATCCTCTGGATTTCCGGAGCTTCTGGGTCGAATGGAGTGTAGATTCTGAAGGCTTTGCAAAGACTCTCATAGAAATCTTCCAGAGATTCTTCAGACTTTTGAGTGACTAAGGTCGTTTTGGACATGTTTGTGGGTCATTTTGCCCCTTCTCGAATCCCTCCGAGGAGTGCTTCATGATATCATTGGAGGGCAGCCCATCCCTGATTGGTGTTGAAGTCCCAGTTCAGTTGGGCCTCTGGTGCTGTCTCTTGTGCCCAATCTTCTGGGTTTAAGATGCCAGCAGGGGCCTGCTCCTGCAGTCACTTTTGGGCTTTTGTCAGAATCCATCGTCTCTCCTCCATATTAAACAAAGTCAAGAGGAGTTGGTGGCAATCATCCCAAGTGGGACGATGGGTTTGGAAGATGGACTCCATGAGATCCATAAGGGCTTGGGGCTTTTCTGAGTAGGAAGGGGTGTGGTGCTTCCAGTTTAAGAGCTCTGTGGTTGTGAAGGGCTGGTAATACAAAACAGGCCTTCCGGGTCAGATGGTCCCATACTAGCTGATCTGGACTGGACCCTGCATCTCACAGAGGGGCATCTGTAACGTGGGTTGCACTGACCAGAGCCTCCTTGCTACTGGGGTTCTGGGGCTTTCTCCAGAGGGGGCAAATGGTCCCAGAGGGACCAAAGGTGGGGGTGTTTCTGGCAGATCTGCCTGTGTTCCCGGGCTAGGAGGGGAGGCTACAGTGGCCAGAACATATGGTGGGGTTGGTGGGTCTTCTTCCAAGGATCCTTGATCAATGACTGGTTTCTGGGGCCCTGTTCCTTGTGCAACTAAGACCCTGCTCTGTCCCTTTTTCCCAAAGCAGAGTCAAACCCAAGGGGGCAGAGTCTGGGCTATTTCTAACCAAGAGTTGATGTAGGGAAACTGATCAGGATGGCTGGGAATTCCCGTGACAGCCAGCCACACTGCATGGACCTTGGCTACATCCCGGGTCCCTTCCAAGGCCCAGTCAATGTTAAAAGTGGACTACTCTAATTCACGTAAGATTCGGAGGGTGCCAGGGTTCATCTGGATACCATAATCTCCAGAAAAGCCCTTCTTAAAATTCTTAAGCATGCAGACTAAGACAGTGGGTTTTGACTGTGATGAGCCCATACCTTGAGTTGGTGGTGCAAGACAGACAAAGGAAGGGGTTGCCTCTTCCAAGGCCACTCAGATGCCCACCTGTCCGCATCTCTCGTGAGAACTTTGGCTCGTCTTAGCTAAGGCACCTGCATAGACTTCAGTTTGGCCATTATGCCATATGATATAGCCATGGTAATTCAGGTTTGGGACCACTTGAACTCCACAGCATAGGCTGTGGAGTGACAGACTGGAATAACAGAGGCAAGCCTCCATCATCCTCACTCACACACACAATCACTCAGAAGTTACACAGTCCCTCCCACAGGGATTGACAGTGATAAGCCCACGCCCTGAGCCAGTGGTGTAAGACAGACAAAGGAAGGGGTTGCCTCTTCTGAGGCCACTCAGATGCCCACCTATCCACATCTCTCATGAGAACTTCAGCTCATCTTAGCTAAGGCACCCGGGTAGAGCTTGGGTTGACCGTTATACTATGATGTAGCCGCAGAAAATAGGTTAGGGCCCACTCAGACTCCATAGCATGAGCTGTGGAGCCACACATTGGTACAACAGAGGCAAGCCTCTTCCATCCTCATTCACACACAATCACTCAGAGATTATGCAGTCCCTCCCACAGGGTCTGCCCTATCCTGGGATCTTGATATTTGAGATCTCGCGATGTGATCAGTCTCCCCTTCTGTCTGGAAATGGGCCTGACTGAGGACTTGGCACCCAGGGCCAAGAGCAAAGTACTGCTTTCCTTTACAACCTGTTTCAGAACCTATTTGACCTTACCATATCCTCCAATTTTTGACTTCTGATGAGTTCTCCAATCAATAGACCTTATTTACTTACACTCTTGTAAGAGTGTAATTAATATTTATATTTAAATTTAAATATTTTATATTTAAATATTTACTTTATTTTTTAAATATTGAAAAGACATTTTACATTTTTGTTTCAACTTTTGCCTCACCATGCTCATTTCCTTTTTTGATTGTGTCCTTTTTCCACTTTTATCTTGAATCTATTCTATTGCTTCTAATTGCCTCCTCCAAGAGTCTATGTCTTTGCTGTTCAAAACTGTCCACAATAGCCCCATGTGGCTTTCAATTTTTAATTAATTAAATTGAAATAAAACTAAAAATTCAGTTCTTCAGTAGCCCTAGTCAAATTTCAAGTGCCCAAGAACCACATGTGGGTAGTGGCTTCTGTAATGGACTGTGCAGATATAGAACAGTATTTTCATTGTAGAAAGTACTATTAGCCATGTTGATCTTGATTATGGATAATTCTTCTCTTTTTTATACTTATAAATGATTTATTTTTTTGCTTCTATTAATTCTTTTCTATTTTTTCCTCAAAGGATGTTTTCTTGTATTTCTATATAACTTCTTAAGGTAGGGGTTTATATCATTTGATTATTTTAATTAAAAGAAGTATTTTTCACAAGAGGAGGCCAAGAATTTTCCTGGGAATATTGGTTTAGCTTTGTGACTTTGGCAATTGTATGTAATGTATCCAACTATTATTATTGTTTTTCATAATGTACATTTTTATTTGTAGGTTAATTTGAATTTCCTCCTTAAATTTCAGTTCAAAGATTATGTTTTCTATTTGTCATTATTTTCTAGTTTTATTTCCTTTAGAATAGGGAATGTTGGTTATCCCTTTCAAATTCATGCAGTTTTTCTCCATTTTATTTTATGAACCATTTGTATGCCAGGTCCATGA
>JAQZBX010075017.1:0-14662 GCA_029593785.1 Cabassous unicinctus
TCAGGAGATATCAGGAACCCAACACAGGACCTCCCATGTGGGAGGTGGGAGCTCAACCGCTGGAGCCACATCCACTCCCAAGGACGTTTTTAATGGACTAAGGTGAATAAAGGCACAACAAATAAAGAAAAACAAAACAAAACTCAGCACATTAGGAACAGAAAGGGATTGCCTGAACCTGCCATGGGGCATCCATGAATAACCTGCAGATACAAGATCAGTATTATACTTAAAAGTGAAAGTCTGAAAGCCAAGACTGTTCACTATGTAAAATTGCTCTAGAGGTTTGTGCTACTGACATAAATAAAAGGAAACAAATGTTGTAGTAGATAATCCTAAATTATTTACTAAATCAAATAGGTCCTGGGACCCTGTTTCACCTTCAGGATCACCTTCTCTCTGAGAGTAGAAGGCACTTAATTTAGACCCACTTTGTGTCTCCAAGAGCTCCTACAATAAAAGGAAATTGAGTCATTATTGTCTCTAAATGGCTGTAGTTCTTCAGGGCTGAACTGGTCAATAATGACAGCAATGGCAAGATTCTCAGGCTCTCTGGTTTATATAAACTTTACAAATTCCCATAGACTGTCTATTGTTTGTTCTTTAAATCCGTGTTGTCATTTCTCACCAAGATGATTCCTGGTTCTTTCCTTTACTCCTTCTATTCTTTTGCCCCATTGTTCTAGTTCTGTAATCTATTTTCATTATGCTAGTGATTTCCTATTATTTTTACATTTCAACCTTAAAGAGTGTTAGGAAAAACATACTTTTTACTATGGGTATTTTGAACAAACACATATGTGTATAAAGTTAAAGTGAATACTCACTTTGACACACTACCTAACTCCCCAGGTTTCAGAGAGAACACTGTTGACAATCGGGGAGGATTCTTCCAGCCAGATTTTGAATTATCTATACACATTCAGTAAGAATTCTGAAACACTTCCATTTGACCTACTGCTGAAGTGGCTGGTGACATAATCAACATGCTGCTCATGTTTACAGATTTTCTGTCTTTTTTAAAGAAATGTTTCTGGAATATAGAGCAGAAAATAGAAGGCTGGGGACTGAGCTCAAGTTGTGGTTTAGTGATGACTTTGTTGTACAAATCATCTTCCAGGCTGGCCCAGAACCATCAACTGCTCTAGCTTCAACCTCCAGGCAATGGGACCATTCTCAACATCCCCAGCTAGTAGCCTGGGGGAGGCTTCTGCTAGTGGCTACAGAATACATCCTGCAAAGACTGATTCTGTTATACTGCTTTTCATTAATATTTTAAAAACAAACATGATGGGAGCAGGTGCAACTCAGTGGTTGAGTGCCTGCTTCCCATGCACAAGATCCTGGGTTCAATTCCCGGTACCTCCTAAAAAAAAATTATAATCAGGTGGAAAACTGGTGGGGAGAGACCATGCCTCACTCAAGATGGTGGTATGAGATGCTTCAGGGCTCCATTCTCCCACAGAAGCTTTGAATAACCAACAAGAACTTGCAGAAACATCTTTGTCAATGCTCCAGAAGAGGATTGTAGTAACAGGGTGAGTGCCAAATCAAGAAAAAGGCTACTTAAAAGCAATAGGATCTTGTGACGCCTGGCACAGAGCTGGCCCATGCTCTCAGTGTAGCTCCCTGGTCCTGGTTCCAGAGGAAGCAGAGTGGCCGTCATGCACATGCTGGGAGCATGTATGTCTGGCCCAATCTGCCTGGTGGTGGCATGAGGTAGATGGCAGCTTGCTTCAGAACGCTTTGGGAGAACAGTCAGCTTATGCTGCCTGGGGCAGGGATTGCTGGTGGTAGGACACAAAGTGCAGTGCCCAGACTGCAAGGAAACTGTTTCCTAGGGAAGAGGGAACATTTGTAAGCATGTAAATGGGGGAATTCCTAGGGCCACATGCACATGCCCCAGACAAGATGCAGGCACAGAAAAGATCAGGGAGGCCCCCTACCCCATACATTTTGGCCTCACGCTATTCTCATACAACTCATTGTATGGAGAAGCCCTGAAGGAGAGCTTGATCACAGGTCAAACTGCAAAAAACAGGAAAGGTGTTTTCTTTCCTTCCTCCTCCTCCCTCTCCCCCTCCCCTCCCCCTTCTCCTCCTCCTCCTCCTTTTTGTTGTTAGCTACTGGCATTCAAGAAAATCTCTGTCATAACACTAGTTAGATACAAGCCTAAGGAACAGATACTACAGAGTCTAAATTTCAGTGATAAAACATTTAAATATCAAAATGTTTAGGTTTCAAACAAAGGTTGCAAAACATACAAAGAAACAGGAAGTGATGGCCCAGGCAATTAATGCATTCAAACCCATCAATGAGGAGGAGCAGACCTGGGACATACCAGACAAAGACTTTTAAAAAGTGGTCCTAAAAATGCTTAAAGAGCTAAAAGGAAAAATGGACAAAGAACTAAAGGAAATAAGGAAAACAATAAATGAACACAAACAATATCATTAAAGATATGGAAATGATGAAAAGAAATCAGAGCTAAAAACCACAGTAATAGAAATTAAAATTCCCAGGGAAAATTCTTCACTTCTCAATCTCTCTGTTTCCCCTGCTGTACATAGTTGCTATTTCTTGTTTATTTGTCTGTTTTTTGTTTATTATTATTATTGAAATAAAATGCTCTAATAATGACTGAAGTGATAAATGCACAACTATGTGATTATACCAAATACCATTGATTGTGCACTTCAGATTAATTGTATGCTTTATTAATATGTATCAGTAAAGTTGATTTGTTACCAAAAAAAAAAAAAATCCAAAAAAAAAAAAAATTCCTTAGAGGACTTCCACAGCAGATTGGAGCTGACAGATGAAAAAATCAGTGAATTTGAAGATAAGACAATCGAATCATTCAGTCCGATGAGCAGAAAGAAAACAGAAGAGAAGTGAACAGAGCCTGAGGAACCTGGGACATCATCAAGTATTCCAATGCATTCTGGAAGAAAGGGAGAAAGGGGCAGAGAGAATATTCAAGGAAATGATGGTTGAAAACTCAAATTTAACAAAAGATATAAGTATACACATTCAAATGGTCAACAAACTCCAAATAGGAAAAACCCTAAAAGGCCCACTCTGTGGCATATAATCAGACTGTCAAATGCCATAGATAGTGAATTCTGAAAGCCTTAAGTGAGAAGCAATGTGTTTTTTCCATTGGAAATCATGGAGGCTGGAAGGAAGTGGGATGACATATTTAAAGTGCTGAAAGAAAAAATTGCCACTCATGTATTCTGTATCCAGCAAAACTGTGCTTCAAACATGAGGGAAAGAGTAAGACATTCCCAGATAAACAATAGCTGAGGAAGTTCATCACTAGTACACTGACCCTAGGAAAGATGCTAAAGAGAGTTCTGCAGGTTGAAAAGAATGGACAGTAGAAAATAGATTGAAGACACATGAAGAAATAAAGATCTACAGTAAGGGTAATGACATGGGTAAATATAAATTCCAGTACTAATTATATATTTGGCTTATAACTCCACTTTTTACTTCTTACAGGATCTCAAAGCCTAATGCATAAAATGCATGATAAATCAGTGGTTTGGGAGTCATAATGTATAAATATGTAACTTGTTTACAAATGTGGGGAGACAGAGGGGTATAGGAATATAGTTTGGGTATACTATTGAAGTTAAGTTGGTGTCAAAGCAAATAAGATTATTATAGATTTAGGATGTTAAACCCCATGGTAACTACAAAGAAAATGTCAGAGAATATGGACGCTCATAGAGATAAAAATTAGAGAAAAAATGACCAGGGGCACAGGGCAGGCGGAATGGGGATCATTGCATAATACGTACAGGGTTTCTGTTTGGGCAGATGGGAGAGTTTAAGTAAAGAAAGTTTGTGAGGATACCATAATTTTGTGATTGTGATAAATTCCATTGAATAGTATACTAGGGAGATCGGAAAGTTTATGTTGTATATATGTTCCCACAATTAAAAGAAAGAAAGAACAACTATAGAGACAAGGACAATTACATGTAATACATGATGCTGGATGGGATCTAGCAAGGGGGGAGAAAAGCTCAAAGGGACATTTTTGGGATATATGAAAAAAATTGGAATATAGCCTCTAAACTTTATATCAAGTTAAATTTCATTAAGGTGATAAGGTAGTTACATAAGTGAATATCCTCATTCTTAGGAAATGTACATGGCAGTATTAAGTAATTCAAGAAGTATGATGTATACAACTTATACTCAAGTGTTCAGAAAATAGATAGATAGATAGATAGATAGATAGATAGATAGATAGATAGATAGGGCAGATGTGCCAAAAAGTTAAAATTGGTGGATCTGGGTATCTGGGGGGAGTAGGGATATGTTGGAGTTCTCTGTATGGGATTTGCACTATTTTTGTAATTTATTTCAAAATAAAAAATTTTAAAAAATCTATTGGGAAACATTATAATGCAAGGTTCAGTCTGACACCACCTAAACCCATGATCAACATAACAAAAGAGAAACAGCCAGAGATGATGTGCCTTTTGATGGAAATACCCAACACTGACCATGACATATTCTTGCCAACACATCAATTGAAACTTATCAAGCCTCTAAATCAATTTATTACAGGAAAACAAAGGACAGAGTAACACGCTAAAGAATACAATGTGGGTGCAATCTTTAAAATCCAGTATGTGGGAAATGCTAAAGGAACAATGATCCAATTTTTTAAATGAATAAAACACAAAGGAAACAAAAAATGACAGGGAAATTTACAGATTAAAAAATATCTTAGAGATAATCAACTAATTTCAATGGGAGGACCATTTTGAGATCCTAATACAAACATTAAATATAAAAACAAAATTTATGAAACAATTGGTTGTTTGATCACTGATTGGATATTTGGCAGTGTTAAGGAATTATTGTTCATTTCCATAAGTGTAATATTGATATTGTGGTAATAATTTTTAAAATAACTTATCTTTCAGTAATACATACTGTAGAATTTACTTATGAAGTGATATTTTGACATTAATTTCAAACATCTTAATCCAGGCAGGAAGTGGGGCACAAATATAGATTTAAAAGATTGGCAATGAGTTTATCATGGTTGGAGATGGGATCATTAAATTATAGTATTTGTGTATATTTTAAATAGTTCAAAATAAAAAACACCCAAGTGTTGTAGTAAAACTGAAGGTATTTGTGAACATTGATCTCCCATTCATTTTCAGAGCTATAGAGATCTATTGAGGCCTCATTAAGTCACCTGGTCCCTATAGATGGGCATTGAGGCTATTCCAATGTAGGTCTTCAGGCCTTTGCACAAATAAGTACAAACTCTTAATGCCCATTTAAAGTGAGAAAATATTGGTTAGGGGAACACTGAAAACAAATCTCTATAGCGATGCTAAGACATGCCCTCCTGCTTCTTTTTCTAATGATTCCTCTAACTTCAATTAAAATCAACATCCCTAGATACTGATGGAAAGTGTTCTGGAAAATTGGAAATGAGAATTATCATCCTCACTTAGACTGAAGCTGGGAGCCTGGGAAATTCCTCATCTCCCCCCACTTTTTTTTTTGAGGTACCAGGGGCAAGATATTAAAACCGGGACCTCGTTTAATTGCATGTTGGAGGCCAGCAGTCAACCACTGAGCCACATCAGCTCCCCTGAGTTGGCTCCCTTGTCTGTTTGCTCGTTGTTTGTTTTCTTTAGGAGGCACCGGGAACTGAACCCAAGACCTCCCATGTGGGAGGCAGGCACTCAACTGCTTGAGCTACGTCTGCTCCCCTGTAGGACTTACTTTTAAATCATTTTTTCCTTTGTTAGAAAAGCTGTGGGTTTACAGAACAATCATGTGTAAAATACAGGATTCCCTCTTATTAACACCTTGCATTGGTATGGGACATTTGTTATAACTGATGAAAGCATATTTTTACATTTGTGCTATTAACTCTATTACTTTTAAATCTTGATACTACTTCTCAAACAATTATAATGTTCAAATATCTTCTTAATTATGTAAAGTTGCATTTCAGTTTTTATGCTATTTTATACTGAACTGAAGCCCTTCCTTTTAGTGTAGTTCAATTTATTTATTTATTTTTATTTTTTATTTTTTAAGATTTATTTTATTTATTTATTTATCCCCCCTTGCTGCTCGTGCTGGCTGTGTCCATTTGCTGTGCATTCTTCTATGTTTGGTTGTCTTGCTTTGCTGAGTCGTCTCGCTGCGCCAGCTCACCGCACCACGCGGGCCGGCTTGCCTTCACCAGGAGGCCTGGGGAATCGAACCCAGGGCCTCCCATATGGTAAATGGGAGCCCAACCAATTGAGCCACAGCTGCTTCCCCAATTTATTTTTATGTCTTTATGGTGATGCTGTTTATATTTCTTTGGCAAAAGCTGCTCTGTATAATTCACAAATGGAATTTCTTCTATGGCCTTTTAAGAGCTGTGGTTTTTGTTTTACCACTTAAGCTATATCCACTTGAAATTAGTATTTGTGCATGATTTAAAGTGGATGTCTAAATCCATGTTTTACCACTTAGGTATCCCATTGCACAGAACAATATATTTAAGAGCTGCCATTTCCCAATGCTCTTAAGCACCTCCACAGACATACATCAAAGACCCACACATGGATGTGGTGCATTATGAGCGCTATAGTCTGTTCTGTTGGAGATTTAACGTAATTTCTATGCTGCTCTGCCAATATCAGTGATTTCCTGTTACTGTTCTTTAATGCGTCTTAATCCCTTATAGAACAATTACTGCAACCTTGCTTATTAAAGTGATTTTTTTCTTTCATTAATTTAACATGTATAGAAGTAGCTTCTCAAATTCTAAACACTGTGGGATTTTTATACTTACATACTCTGCACCTTAAAAAAATCAAGCATTGTAGCACAATCCCTTATATTTTCTTTCAACACCACCAATCCCAATCACAGTAAATTAATAACTGGTATTCTCAAAATGAACTTTCGTTATCAATACTTAAAAGTTTTTTTCTTTGCTATTTGGACAGTAAGAAAATGTAAAAGGTATTTTGTTACCTTTACTTTTCATATTTATTCCAGAATTTTTCCCTTATTTCAATATTTCCTCAAAGATTTCCATCCAAGTAGCCTATATGTGGAAAAGTTTTAAGGAATGTATTATCAATCTTTAACACACAGAATATAGTTTTTAATTCTGTGTCTACTTTTATGTTGAGAGATCTGAGTCAATATTATTTTTCCGTTATTGATGACAGGTATTTTTGGACTCTAGTTGGCCTTACTTTTTCTTGGTCCATCAAATTGTTTCTATTTGGTCATGTGCCTGTATGTGGGATTTTCATTTCTAAACATGTAATATTTCTTCTCCTCCTTATATTTAAATATTTTTTCTTTTTTTCTTATGTTTATATATTGTCCATATTAGCTCTATGTATGTTGCAAGATAAAATGCTTAAATATTGCTCAAATACTTTTATGGGACAAAAAGTAATAGTTATAAGCATATTTAAAAGAATAAAAGTTTATAAGGTTTCAAATCCCTGAGAAACTATTTCTATTTCTATGCTAAGGATGGAATGGAAGTCAGAACTTATTTTGATCTTTTATGTTGTGTTTAAATCACCAGTTATGAGCCCCAGGGCCACAAAAGCACTGCAGGGGAACATGTGTACTGTGGCTCCAGCACCAAACTCCTCTAATCAGAGATTTATTTTTGAATGCTCAGTCAGTCAGACCAACTGGTGGAAAATATCTAGGAAATTAAACCTATCAATACCATTCACAACATTATATAAATTATATATTACATTAATACATTATATTATTATAATATGTTTATAATATATGATATTTCTATTATGTTGATATATTAATGTATTATATAATCTGTCTAGATATTTATGGAAAATGTTAAACTGCAGAAGAAAATATGAATAAATTTACAAATAGTACATATTCTTATATTGGATTATTTGATATTATAATGATTTCAAGTATCCAGAATTTATTTAGACTAATTTACATAATTATTTATTCTATGAGTTAAATTGGAATTTTTAAGAATTTTAAAGATTATCCTAAATTTTTAGAAAATGAATTTTCTGTAAAATCAAAGTAATTTTGGAAAGGAAGTGCCAGATTTTAAGGCAAACTATAAGCTTATAGGAAGAAAGGAAGTATTTATTGACACAGGACAAACAGAGAGAACTTTGGGATTTATAAAACGAATAGAATTGTCAGAAACATACATACCTGTGTATGATGATAAAACTTTAATTTTGACATATGAGGCTTAAGACTATTCAGGAGTCCAATATGACCTGCCACAGCCATTCCCGCACTGGCTCCATCTCTTGTCCCACTAAACCGTTCATGGATGCTTCAGAAGCACACCACACTCACCACTGGCAGACGTTACGCTGGCCTTCCCCTCTTCTGGAATGCCATTTCTCAAGACACCACATGGCTTGTACTCTCAGCTCCTGCAGATTACAACTCTGTAGCACTTGAACATTTTTTTATCCTTTATTTTCCTTTTAAGCATTTATTTTCATCGAAAATTTTAAATGTTTTATTTATTTATCTTTATTTTCTTTATATCTAATGGGCATTAAGGCAAAATAATGAAAGTTAATCATTGCTTTATTTCATAGCTGTTTTATTACCACGTAAAATGTGACTAAGCATTTTATTTAGTTAAATGACTAACACCTCATAGTGATTCAAAAAATACTTTTGGATTTCATTTATGCAGAATCTGGGCAAGAGAGCCAACAAATTCTATAGAATCCTTCATTGTTTCCTTCAGCTGTGAGTAAAGATAGTCTGTAACTTGAAGCAAACTTCCACTAAAATTTGTCTTTGTATTATATCAACCAACAGTAGTACTTTTTTTCCTCATCAACTCCTAGCACAAGTCTGCAAAAATTTGCTATAGTTTCTGAAGTCTCTGGGAAGTAATTTACTCTCAATAGCCTTGTAAAAATGACTTTTTCACGTGAAAAATATTACATAAACAAATGGGAAAAATTCTGCATTGTGATTATTTGCAGATATGGCTATGCTATGCTGTTAAACAGTAAGACATTTACAGACAGACAGATGGATAGATGATGAGATAGATGATAGATAGATAGAAATGGCAAACGTGGCAAATGTTACAATTGGTGGATTTGGGTATCTGGATGTGGGGTGGGTGGGTTGGGGTATGTTAGAGTTCTCTGTATGGGATTTGTATTATTTTTGTAACTGTCCTGTAAGTTTAAAAGTATTTCAAAGTAAAAAAAAAAAAAAAATTAAAGTAAGGCATTTATATCGTAGATAATCTAATACTAAACGGAGCCATTGAATTTTTTATTGTTATAGTAGTTTTCATCCTGATACTTAATTTTGGAAAGAGAAAATACTTTTGGTAGTAGCACGTTCACAGTCATCTGATCTGGTGTGATGGACAGATCTGGAACTCTGCAGCCAGCAGGGAGGAGGGAAACGTCTCACCCCCAGCCAGGAGCGCCTGGTGGAGCAGAGGCTTCAGTGTGTCTGCAGACTACTCTTCCAGAGCTCCGCGCCATTCCTCAGACGCTCCATCCCGGCAGGCCTGAAATCCAAATTACGTAACGTCTGGATGGACCCAATTAGAGAGGCAGACAACTTCCGGGAGGGAGGACAAGAGAAAACTTGGGATTTGGCTATGGATGTCAGGATGTTAGAGTCCAATCAGGGTTACAGTTGCCAGATTTAGGAAAAAATAAGGAATGCCCAGATAAATTTGAAATTCAGGTAAATAATGATTTTTTTTTTTTTTTAGTCCAAGATAAGGGACATACTTACACTAAAAAAATCTCGTCATTGTTTATCTGCTGTTTCACTCTAACTGGGTGTCCTGTATTTTATCTGACAAACTTATTATAGGTGAATCGCTCCTCTCATCTGATTAGAGCTACAGAAACAGATGAGGCTAAACAAACCTCATCCTTGCCTGGCCTTTTCCACACACCACCCCCACTTGCTTCAAGCGAACCATTTGCTCTTTATGGCTCCGCTTGCCTCCTTTAATTCCGGCTTTTCTTTCCTCTCTTCTCCTGCTCTAAGTGCTCTCTCCCAGTGGCTGGATGGTCCCCAGCAGGGGGCCGACTGGCACCGCTGCCTGCCTGTCCCCTGCCTCACCCACCTGTCCTGCCTAATCCCTGAACATCTGCTACTCCCTCCGGCAAGCCTGAGGGCTCCCCAGCCACAGGCTCCGACAGGAATGGTAGCCGCTTAGTCTGAACCACTTTCCTGAAATCTCCTTGCCCCCAAATTGCTGTTTATTCCAGCCCTGCAGATCGCTGTGCCAGGCGCAGGGAGGGCGACTGCCCCAAGGTCGTTTAGGTGGTAAGTTAAACTGCCTTTCAGGAACCTCTCTGCCCACCAGCCTGGGGCTCTCGCCTAGGCAAGTCTGAGACCTGCCTGGATTGCCTGGGGTTTAGCTGCTGGAATCTGAGTTTCCCTTTAGATTCTCTATGCTGGTTTTTGGGCACAGCCAACAGCATTTTCTGGGATCATCAGCTCCACAGGACCCTGAAGCTATCTTGAAGCTTCTATTCATTTCAATCTTTCACATACTTAATGGCACCTGTCAAAATCTGGGTTAATTGCTGGGAATACAGTGGGGGACAAAACAAACAAAAATCCCTGACTCTAAATTGGTCACAAAAATACACAGAATACAGAGCTTATCCAACGGTGATAAGTGCTAAGGAGGAAATTAAGCAGAGAAAGTAAACAGGGATTTGGCGGGGGTTGGGGGAGTTGGGGTGCCATTTTAGAAGGGGTTCCATGGCAGCTCTCAGTGAGAAGGAGAGGTCTAGGCAAAGACCTGGAGGGAATGCAGGGAGAGTATTTTCAGCAGAGGGAAGGGGGACCAAGACCAGAGGTGGGAGTGAGGCTGCTGGTTTCTGGCACTGCGCAGGGCCTGTGAGCCTGGAGCAGGGGCGCACAGGGGCCAAGAGGCCCCCGAGCCAGCTCAGCAAGGCCTCCAGGCCTCTGTCGGGAAGTTGGCCTCTACTTTCAGTCGCTGCTGCTGAATCTGTTGATATAAAAAGGCCTCGCGTTTTTATGGCTTCGTTTTCTTGTTCATGTCATGCTGCTATTAACTCACTTTTATTGCATTTTGTGAAAGTGTGGATCCCTGGCAAATTGGCGTGGGGGATGGGAAGGGGGCGCGGAAGGACTTTCACCAGAGGCAGTTTCACTGCTGAGGCCAAATGAAGAGCTTCCAGCAGAAAACGGACATAATCAGACTTAGAACAGGGTAACTGCCGGGTGTTTTGAGACTAGAATGGCAGGAGGAGGGGAGGCCCGTTAGGAGCCCACTCTGGGATGGCGGCAGCTGGACTGAGGGTCCTAGCAGTGGACAGAGAGGAAAATGGTTTGATTATGGATATATGGATTATGACCGGGTGGCTGCACGAGTCCCTTCCCTCATAAAATAAAATTCCTCTCTCCTCAAGCTCCCTCATCTTCTACCGGTTTGGCCACTCACTCCACAAGTGCTGAGTTTCCCTGACTCTCCTCCTGCTGCAGATCCATCCAGCACTGTGGTTTCCTAGCGTAAAATAAGCTCCTTCCTCGCCCTACCCTGGGCACTCTCTGGGTCAGAATCCCCTCCTCTGTGTCCTGGAGCTCCTCGCCTCCCTGGCTGGAGCTGGGAACCGGAGGAGCCATGCGTGTTGGCCCTGCTCTCTGCTGCACTAGAAACCATAACGTTCAGAAAATTATTTTTTAAGTTTTTTCAAATTTGTATAAATCCCTTTTGAAAAAAACTTTACCAGAGTTTGTGACACTATTGATAAGGTCCGTTTTTCCATTTATCGTGGCTATTGTTAAGTTTCAGCGCTGAAACATTAAAGTGCCTGTTGCCGCAGATGAGGAGTGTTGTAGAACAAGGTTTTGGGGACCTGGAGCCGCTATTGGATGAAACCAGTGATTCAATCACCTGGCGAGTTTCAATCCCATCACATCCTTAACTCAATCACTCAGTGCCTGGCCCTATAAAAGGGAGAAGCCGTGCGGAGGCACATCAGGTGAATCCAGGGCGGGTTTCAGACCACACACTGATCAGCGTTCAGCCCGGGATCACCACCTAGAGGTCAACTCGGAAAGAGGTGAGTTTCCAGAAAGAAAGGGAAATGCCCAGTTTTGGGTGTGCATGTGTGCATGTGTGCATGTGTAAGTGGGTACAGAGCGAGGGGTGTCTCTCAGGAGTGGGGTTTCCTGGATTGCAACAACCGCTCTGGCCCAGAAGGGCTTGATGTTGTGGACTCCTTAATCCGCGTTAAGGCCTGGCTTGATGGAAGGAGACTTCCACTGGGAAATTTCACTGGAACTGAAATTTAAAGTGTCCTGAGTGCTTACCTTGGGCCAGCAACTGCCCTAATCACGTATAGTGACTCATGTTGCCCCCGTGACAGCTCTGGATGGTGGGTGTCCTGAGTCCTGATACGATGGGGCTGCTGGGGTCACACAGCTGGTAAACGCAGACCCCAGCTTGGAGCTCTAGCGCCTGTATGGGATTGAGTGTATGTCACCAAGTGTGAGCTTGTGGTCTGTGTGTGTGCATGGAGCAGAGAGCTCACGGGGAGGCCCAGGGGAAGGAGAGGGTATGGGGTATGAAGAAAAGTAAAAGGAGCCTACTGTCCCTGAACACAGCCAGCCACAGCACCTAAAACGGCTGGAGGGGGCAGGAGCCCCGCCCAGGCAAGGCTTTGTGGCACAAGGGAGGACTTGGTACTTTTCCTTGAGGGAGCAAGGGCGGGTGGGGCCTGAGCAGATTAGCACTTTATAATGTTGCCTGGAAGCTTTGTGAGAAATGGATTAAGAAAAGTCAAGAATGTGTTCAATTTTCTCCTATGGGGTTTTTCAGGATTAATCTTTGCATCATTTAAAGAAGGGATCTGCGTGTTAATCTGATCACACAGCCAGGTGAGGATGACAATGTGAAATTCCATCAACTAACAAAAATAGATTAGGTGTCTGTGTACTCACGTAACACTTTCACCAAACACCCACATTTTCTGACTTTGTGGTGTGAAATTTGCTTTTTAAAAATTGTAAATCCTTTAAAATACCTATAAAATAGGAAAAGCACACAAAAGAAGGACATGGAAAAAGAATTAAATCTTCTTTTACCCATTTGATCTTCCAAATTTTATGCCTATAATTGGAGTATGACTGGCAGTCAGAAATTGAATTTGAGCCATGTAAACTCAATGTTATCTCTACGGGATCCTACACTCCAGTGGGAAAGGATAGGGATTAGAAACACAGATAAACATAAAATTGTAACTTTGATAAAAGCAGTGAAGTACAGACAAATGTTCTCAAGAAAGAGTAATTGTTGGTGGGAAAAAAAAACACAGTAGAAGTGATGAGGGAAGAATTCCTGAGGACTGTATCTCTGGACCTGTGTAGTGGGTGTTGTCAGGGAGGTTTTGCCAAAGTCTGCGCCTGATGTAGAAGTTTTCAGCATAAAGGAAGGCCTGTCTCTTCTATATCACCACTTTGTTCTTTACTCCTGTGAAAATTTTTTTCAGAAAATCTCCTTATTCTCAGGCCATACGAGGGTTGGGGCCCTTCATGGCTCCATGTACCCCTTCCATTCTCTATGTTCCCCCTAAGTAACCATAGCCCTAAAAAATATTGATAAGATTTGCATGCTTCTGAGTGAATATAAACAGAAATAAACAATGTATTGTTTGTTATCTGGACTATTCCATTTGTATGATTACAAATTAATCCATGTTGATTGTTGCATGAATATTCCTCCAACTTATTAAAATCACAATCTATTTTTTAAGGGTTCCCTGTTTGTGTGGCATAGTCCAATGTGCTTTTTTTTAAAAAATTTTATTCTAGTAACATATACAACCTAAAATTTCCCCCTTTTAACCACATTAAGTATATAATTCAGTGCTGTTAATTATGTTCCCAATGTTGTGCTACCATCACCACCATGCATTACCAAAACTTTTCCATCACCCCAAATAAAAACTCTGCAATGTAAGCATTAAATTCCCCATTTTCTACCCCCACCATGGCTCCTGGTTACCTCTATTCTAGTTCCTGACTCTCTGAATTTGCTTATTCTAATTATTTCATATCAGTGAGATCATGCAATATTTGTCCTTTTGTGCCTGGCTTATTTCACTCAACATGCTGTCTTAAAGGTTCGTCCATGTTGTCGCATGTGTCAGAACTTCATTACTTTTTACAGCTGAATATTATTCCCTTTGTTTTTCCTTGCATTGTATGATGGACACTTGGGTTGCTTTCATCTTTTGGAAATTGTGAATAATGCCAGTATGAACTTTGGTGTGCAAATATGAATAAATCACAATCTATCATTTTTAATGTTGGATGCTTAGATTGTTTGCAATTTTGGGCTATTTTGAATTATGATATTATGAAAATTCCTGTATATCTCTTTGCACATAAGTATACTCTTCTGTTAGATATATGAGGAGTACAATTGCTGAGTCACAGGGAACGCATAAGTACAGCTTTAATTTTTTTTTTCTTAACTTTATTTGTACATTTAATAATCGAAAATATAAACAATTAAAAACTAAAAAGTAAACACAGATGAATAAATATATACATTTCTCCATTAAATGTAATGGATACATATCAATTTTTTTTTTTTTTTTTTTTTTTT
>JAQZBX010075018.1:0-14649 GCA_029593785.1 Cabassous unicinctus
TATCAAATGAAAACATTTGGAAAACATATTGGGAAAAAAGTACAATAATATAATAAGTGGTAAAACTCAGTACTGGTTATAGAAAAAAATCACCCAAATCCATTGTTTTCATGGATGCTATTAATATTTTGGTATTATTGAGGTCTTATTGAATGTGCAAAAACATATTTGCAAAATAAGGATTGAAGAGTGTATATAAATATGTCTCCTGCTTTTTTAGCTCAATATTGTACTGTGACTATTTTCTTAAGTCATGGAACACCCTGTGAAAACACTTTTGTAAACAAAACTTTATTTTGCAATAATTTCAAACTTACAGGACAGTTGTGAAAATAATACAAATCTCATACATAACCACCCCGCCCCCAGATACCCAGATCCACCAATTTTAGCATTTTACCACATTTGCCATAACATTCTATCAGTCAATCTATGAAGACATTTTTGAACAGCTGCTTAATATGCGTGTGCCTGTACCATATTTCTAACTTAGATGGCTAATAAGAGAACAGTGGGCTCACAGATGGCAGTATTTTCCGTCATTCAAAATGGTGTTTTCAAAGGCTATCTTATGACATTAGAAAATGCTCACAAAATATAATGTTAGGTGAAAATGTAGAAGTTGAAAAGAAATATATCTAATTCATCTTAAACAAAAGTTCTAAGACAGACAGGAACTGTAATAGTTTAAAAGCACTGTAAACTATTAGAGAGTTTTTGATAGGGGAGTGACATAATAAATTTGCATTTTAAAATATCACTCTGGCTCCTACTGGCTGGAAAGAGGCAAAAGTATTTATGGGCTATCAGGAGGCTGGTAGTCCAGGTATGGGAAGTAGAGTAGGGTAGTAGAGGTGTTAAGAAATGGTAGCATTCAAGACCCAGCTTTGAGGTGGAATGGGCAGTCTGTGGGATTAAATGGATGTGGTGTGTGGTGAGGAAAGGGAGATGTCAAGGATGATTCCTAAATTTTAGGGTTTTATGTTGGGGTGGGGAACGCCAGTGGAGGGAGAATATTCGGGGGTGTGGAAGATGAATTCAGTTTCAGATATGTGAGTTTGACGTACTGGAGAGACATCCAATAGAGATGTCAAATGGCTGTTGGATTTAAACTCCAATTTTCAATTTTCTTCATTACAGTATTGTATATTTCATAAATTTTCTATAATCATACATAATTTTATATTCTATTAAGAGATTGCTAAAATTTGTTTATCATGACATTATTTATATTAGTATAAAAACTGGAAACAATCTAAATGAAGAACAATGGTGAAGACTGGTTAAAAATAAGTAGAATGATATGAAAAATCATTTAACCACCTTTAAAAAATATTTTCAGTGTTATTCTAAAGGGAAAAGTCAGCTTTGCTTAAAAATAAGTGACAGTGTAAAAAGTGAAATCCACAATACTGAGACTAGGAGAGTCTAGAATCTATTCTAAACTATAGTATAAATATGTAGATTGGCATTATGAATAATTATTTTATCCTTAGTATATATGTGAAAGGATGGTGGCCTGTTTTTCACCAGATACTTAGTTTGATTTATCAGCTCTTAGCATAGTAGTTTTTAAAATATGTAAAATCTTTTTCACCTATCAGACTCCTTTTCATTAATGATCTTATATTAATAATTACCTGTTATGACTATCATTCATTAAATCATTTTTTGACGTGATTATTTTTCTAAAAGGAACATTCACTGCTCTAATGTTTTGTTTTGTTTGCAGCTGAAAGTACATAATTGCATCTCCTACCTTCATTATTTAAAAGGATTAGGGTTGCCATAAATCTTGTCAGTAATGTTAAAATTATCTTAGCTTGAAAAAGCTAAATTCTATGTAGAATGAAGCTGAGCTCTAAATGAATTAATTTTATAAAGAAAAAAAAAAACATCTTTCTTCCAAAAGTCCATGGGAACTTATGTCCTATTTTTTTCTCTTTTGAAACAGTTTAGAGCACAATTAATGGTATTTTTAGTGTACAGTAGAATTATTCTATCTCAACATTAAAAGATGTCTTAAAAGGTCGCAGTGCTATTATGGATTAACAGAAATTTGCTTTGTATTTTTCAAGTATAGATTAATCATATAGATAATATGGTATAAACTGAAAGCCTTTTTTCCCTAATAAAACTCAAGAGTTTAGATATTGAAGTAGTTGTATCAAAAGTAAATATAATTGTTGCTTCAGGCACAGTAAAGACAAGCATAGCTATAAATTCTAGAAATTAACAATGTGATTGTTTTCTATAAGCTTCCTCTGTATCATTACAAAGCATTTCCTTTGTTTTATAATTGCATATGAGCTGACTAGCAAAGTAAAACTTAACAGAGAAATATCACTTCCTTCAGTTGACTCCCAAAGACATTCCAACAATAGGAAAGACACTACTTCACAGGAGTATTTGTGGAAAAAAAAACAAAACTCAGGGATTTTAATCAATTACAAGATCAAATTGGGAAGCAGGTTTTCGCTTAGATTAAGAAAGAACTTTCTCATGATTAGATCCATTGAAAATGGAATGGACTGCCTTTGGGGAAGGTACGGAGTTCTCCATCACAGGAGGCTTAGAAGAAGGGCCAGATGTCCTTTTGCTAGGGAGTTTGTAGAGTTGAACCATATACTTCTAAAGATCTTTCCAACCCTGAATTTGCCAATTCAATTATTTCTCTCATAACGTGATATGAAGCAGCTCACTCTCATTCTCTCTCACTCTCTCACTCTCTTTTTTGGAGATTTAAAGCATTTAATTTCAAAGTTGAGGTGACATCTGGCTTTCCAGGAGCATGGCCCTTCCATTGAGCCATGCTGCCTCCATCGTGGCCCTTAGAGCACCACATTGCCCTGTGCGCTGTCTGCCACACCTCTCCTTTGGGGTCCCTGCAGGACCTCCCCAGCCTCCTCTCTTCCCTTTCCCAGGCTCTTAATGCCTCTCTATGCCCTGAGGATGCTTCACCCCCTTCCTGCCTTCTTTCAACTGATTAACTCGTGCTTGTTCAAGTCTCAGGTCAAGCTCCCTCCCACCCCCACCCCCTTTTAAATGCTTATTGTAGTAACATCTATACAACTCGGAATTTCCCATTTTAAACACTTTCTAGTATGCAATTCAGTAGTGCTGATTGCATTTTGAGTATTGTACCACCAACACTAGTATCTGTTACCCCCAACTTTTCATCACCTCAAATAGAAACTCTTAAGCAATAACTCCCTCTCCACCCACTCACCCCATCCCCACCCATAAAATACTGTCTGTGAAATTTACTTCCTCTACTTATTTCATATAAGTGAGATTATACAGTATGTCTGATATTTTTATGCCTGGCTTATTTCCCTCAACATGATGCTTTCAAGGTTCCTCCATGTTGTAGCATGCATCACCTCACAGCTGAATACTATTCCATTATGTATATATAACGTATTTTTTTATCCATTTACCAGTTGCTGGACACTTGTGTTGCTTCTACCTTTTAGCTATTGTGAATAATGCTGCTATGAACATTGCTGTACAGATATCTGTTCTAGACCCTGCTTTCAATTCTTTTGGCCATATACCTAGTAGAGGCATTGCCGGGTCATATGGTAATTCTATTTTCAACTTTCTGAGGAACTGCCAAACTGATTTCTTAAAGCAGCTCTTTTACACAAAATAGTTTACTTAATTGGTATTACTCTTCTTTTCTTGTTGTTAAAATTTTAACTTTTTTTTTTTTTTTAAGGTAAAATAGACATACAGAAAAGTGATCATAAAAATGTCTGCTTGAACTCTCGTGAAACCAGCCCCAGCTCAAGAGACAGAACATTACACACACCCCAGAAACCCACCCTGTGCTCCCTTCCAGTCAGTGTCTGCACCATTCTCACCCCCACCCGCTGCCATGAGCAGTCACTATTCTTTCTTCTGATAGGAAAAAAGTTTCTCTGAGTTGGTGGGTGTTGTACTTTATATATGTAAATGGAATCATTCTCTTTTGATTCCTCTGTATGGTTGCATGCAGATCATTTTTTCTCAGTGCTGTGTAGTGTTGCACTGGGAGAGTATATCACACTTTTTTACTTATTTTACCATCGATGGATTTGGGTAGCTTCCTTGGGGCTTTTATGAAAGTATTGTTATGGACATTCCAGTATGTGTCTTTTGGGGGCCATACATATACATTTCTGTTGAGTATATATAGCTAGGAGTAGAATTGTTTTGTCACAGAATGTGCATATGCCCAACTTCAGCAGATACCGCCAGTTTTCCAAAATGGTTATATCAGACTAAATTTCAACAGTATTAGAAATGTTAAGTTTTCTGAACTCCCATAACATTTTTTTTTTATATATCACTCATGATGCTTGATAACTTACTATCTTGTACTATATATTTTTCTGAATACCTTATCTTTCCTTCTAGATTTTAAGCTCTTTGAAAGGATTGTTTTATTCATCTTCATGTTCTCTAAAGTGCTATTCCTAGAACAGTGCTTTGAGTAGAATAGGCTCTAAATTTAATATTTTTATGTGAATATATAAGTAATTGAGGGAAAATTATATGTAGTATTAATTATAGGCACTCATCATAAATTGCAAAAATACAAATAGCATATGCAGAAACACTACAGGCACAGTCTTTAAAGTGCGGAACAGAATTAGTTTATTAATATTGGTGCATAGATTTTCCTGAATTCTGTAAGAAAATTTTACATGCTATTATGTAGAAGAGATTTTAGTATGAAGTGGAATTGTGACTTTTTAACCACTAGACTTAAACCCTGGTGTTCTCTCTCACACGGAAGCATGTGAATATTATGTATCTGTGAACTAAAGTTCCTAGCTGGAAATTTGAAAATTAAAGAAGGGATGAGAATGAAGAAGGTTGAGAAGGGAAGCTGTGGATTAGCAATTATGACAACATTGTAATTTCCATTTAGGTACAGCTTTATCCCATCCTCTCAGATTCTTCTACTGGGATTGGCAAGAAGTAATGACTTTAGGTGGCTTTTTAAATTTAGTAGTATTATTACTGTTTAAAACTGCTAAGATGGATTTTGAGGATTTATGAGTGTTTTTCCCCCTTCATACTTTTCTCCACGTTCCAAGTTTCATTCAATGCATGTGTATTACTTTTTTTTGTAAGATTTATTTATCTATTTCTCTCCCTCCCATCCTTCGTTGTTTTGGGCTCGCTGTCTGCTCTGTGTGTTCTTCTGTGTCTGCTTTTCTTCTCTTTAGGTGGCACCGGGAAGCAATCCTGGGACCTTCTGGAGTGGAGAGAGGCTGTTCAATCTCTTGCGCCACCTCAGCTCCCTGATCTGCTGTGTCTCTCATTGTCTTTCTTCTGTGTCTCTTTTTGTTGCATCATCTTGCTGCACCAGCTCTCTGCACAGTGCAGCACTCCGTGTGGGCCAGCTCACCACACGGGCCAACTTTCTTTTCGCCAGGAGGCCCCAGGAATCGAACCCTGGACCTCCTATATGGTAGATGGGAGCCCAATCACTTGAGCCACATCCACTTCCCTATGTATTACTTTTAATACCAGAAAAAATCTTTTAAAAAGTAATTTATGTTGCAAATATTGCCACCTTGACGATCTCTCTTTTATTTCAGTCTTGGCCTAAGTATGAGGATATCTATAAAAAAATTATTGAAGTTGCCACATTTTTAGATCTGCCTCGTTTTCCAGATATAACTGAAGACTGCTATCTCCATCCAAATATCTTATGTATGAAATATTTAATGGAAGTCAATTTACCTGGTAAGTGTGTAGTACATATGGTGAGAAAAGCTTTTACCTACTAGAAATATTTATATTCTTTCAAAGAGCCATCTGGAATTAACCTTGTTAACATAAAATTTAATTTCAGATGCCTTTCTTAAAATAAGTCAGAACTTTTAAAATTGTTAAAAGGACAATTCAGTGATAAAGAGTTCTGTTTCAGTGGATGTAAAAATGTGAGGGTTTTATTCTTGAGATAATATATTTGGTATTTACAGTAATTTACTGAGGACAAAGTAAAGTAACTCAGTGTTTCAGTATATGTTATTAATGACCTAGCCCACATCCCCCCCACAAAAAAATCACTTTTTCTTCATTTACATGAAGCATGATGATTTCATAATGAATTCTAATAAAAAATTTCCCAGAGACTAATCTGTGGTAAGTTTTTTTGTTTGGTAATATATGCCATTTCCAATCCCTAAAGCAAATGGAGATCATCCATGTCTGGTAGAATCACAATAAACTCTTTAAGTCAATGAAACACAGAATGTGAAAAGAGCCTCACTATACCTAGTTCAAAATATACCAAGATGTAGGTAACTCAGATGGAATCTGCTGATGTGACCCATTCTTGTAATTCTTGCTAAACTAGAAATGTATGAAATTCAGGACTTTTATTCTTTAGAGAAAATACAAGCTTGGTATGATTAAGTAATATTAAAACAGTGTGATTGAATTATTTTTAAATGAGAGAGGAAAATACTTTTGATAAGTTATATTAAAAAGCAATACATGAAAAAAAAAGAAAAAAGAAATATACAAAATCATATATACACTAGAATTTTAACTATAAAAATAAATACTTAGTAAATATATATAAATATAAATATTAAGTCTATAATTTTAAAATATTTTTTAAAACAGGAAAAACAATAATTTAAACTTTTCAAATGTATCGTTTAATGTCTCTTGTTAAGATTGCAAAGTATGGAAAGTTCCTGTGTTGTCTCACATATTCCAAAAAATCTTGAATTTAGAGGATACTAGTTTACGAGGGATTATAAAAACAACAACTGGAAAAAAAAAAAAAAAAGGAAACAAGCAGTAGGGTGTATAGTAAGCTTCTACCTCAGATGATTGTTATTGGTCAGATAGAAGGGGTGGCAGTATTTTCTGGCCAGTGTGTGTAGTTAACAGTCTTTCTTGCCTAACTCCTGAAAGTAACAAGTAGAATTAAATTCATTATAGTATGAAAAGAGACATTTTTGTCATCTGATTTTTATTAAGTCCCTTTTTGATAGCAGTATTACAAAAAACCAGGTTAGAGAAATATGATTTTTTCTCAATCTGTTCAAATAATTGTTATATTATTATTATTATAGAAATAATGTGAAATATAGGGTATTATATATAAACTTTATACATAAATGTTATTGGTCTCCTTAATTATAATACTGAAAAGTCAGAAACAACTTAAATTTCCAAGAGAAAGCAAATGGTTAAGTAAACAGTGGTATATTTATTCAGTATAACATTATGTGCCTTTAAAATGAAGAGTTTTATGAAGAGTTCATAAAAGAATGGAAAATTTTTATGTTATAAAAAATGAAATAAGCCATAACATAAAAATATTCATAAAATATTACAAGTAAATATATCAAAATATTAAAGTGGTTGCATCTAAGTTATGATAATGTATGTTATTTATTTTCTTTTTTCTACCTTTATGTATGTTATAAACATCCTCTATTAAGTTTGTGTTAACTTAAGCAGGGTGGAGCCCAGACGAATGCACCCTTTTTTTTTTTTTTTAAACAAAATAGATCTACAAGTTAAGGTGTGATCATCCTGGAAATGTAGGACTTAGGTTATAAAATGTCTGATGTTGATTCGCAAAACCCCCATAAGTCTGTGAGAGAACCTCTTAGACTATTGCCATTTTCAAAATCTACAATATTGCTCTGTACAGGGCTCATCAGTTGTATGTTGCTATTGATCAAAAGAGAAGAGAGCTTTGTATTTGGTACATTTATGAAAAGAGATTTTTAAGCATGCTGAGGCAACAAATGTCCCTCCTCAGTGCCTTTAAATATTACCAGCTAGTCTCTGGAGCTGGGTATAAAGGTTTCAGCAACCATGTCACACACACCCTTACTGAGTAAGCCCTGCTTCTTTGATGGCTTTGAATGAATCCCAAATATATTGGATGGCATTGTACCTCATACTGGGACTGAGGAATCTGCTAGCCAGAATATCTGACAGCTGTTCCAATCACATATATAATTTGTGGAGAACATTACAGTTTACAAAATGCCTCTACAAGTATTATCTCACTTGTGAAGATGGGAAGGGAGGGCAGATGGGTAGTCTCATTTATAGATGAGACTTAAATGATATCTCACTGGGAGGTAGTAAATACTTGGAAACCTGGTCTTCCCATGACATATCTAGTGTTCTTTCCACATTGTGCTCCCTTTCAACAACCACACTACCTAGTTTTTCTCTACTCTCTTTGCTACCTTTTTCATACTTTCTTCCATTTGCTTTTTTATTACTTGTACTTTTGGTATACAAGAAGCAGTTCAAGATACACATTTTTAAAGAAATAGGAAATTTTTCAAGAAATGTCATTCTTTATAGTAATAATAATAATATGGTTTTGATTTTTAAATTATAATAACCCAATAGAGGTAACATAAACTTTTAGGGAGTATATTTTAAAATTAATTTTTTCCATGTTTTGAGTGTGTATGAGGACAAGATTCCTATCTATTACTCCTTTTTTGGGTTTTCTCCATTATTAGCACAATGATGGGCCCTCAGAAAAGGCTTGTTGAATTGAGTTTAATTTTTTATCTCCTAATCTCTTTGCACCTGAATGAGGCTTGTGAGTAAATTCAGTTGGAGTCTGTACATTGAAATTATCTGAACAATAATACATCCAAATTGTCTTATCACACTAAAACCTTCGTGATCTGGCCCTGCCCTTCTCTCCACATTGAACACTAAAGCATTATTAAACTACTTGCATTTTCCCATCGTTGTCATAGCCCTTCCTTATATTGCATTCTAATTGCATGTTACTAAACAGTGAGCTTCTTGAGGGAAAGGACTGTGTCTTTATCTCCAGTATCGAACAGGATAGATGCTCAATGAATGTTTGCAGAATGAATGAGTAAAAGCCAAGTGAAAATATTAGTTATTAGAATCTTGTAGACATATAAAAATACTTTGATATCATGTTTTGAATTATCATTGTTTGTACGTTCTATTCGTGTGAACAAAGCTTTTTTTTTCAGGAGTGAAATTTTTTTATTTAAAAAATTCAAGGAAGAAATTAGTTTAGTATTTCATGAATTCTTCACCACAATCGTGTAGTTGTCACCAGTTATACATTGGGGCCAGGGATGGGAAGACAAATTAAAATACGACTGAGTCTCTGCTGTCAAGTTTAATTGAAAGACAGACGACAAAGAGGTTAAAACTGTATACAGTGTTGGGTAATGCTAGGATAGCTGCTTTAGCATTCAGAAGAGGGCTAATCAAAAAAAGGCTACTGGTATCAGGAAGACGTGATTAGTATTTCTGAGTTCTGTTAAGTCCAGTGACAGTCAGCCCCACAAAGCCTGAGGTGAGGAATGGGGAAGAGAACTTGGCTTTCCAGGCAAAGGGGCAAAGGTTGCTGTGCAAAGGCAGAGAGGCAAGAGAGAACATGACTTGTTTAGGTAACTATAGAGATCTATTTGGGCTGGGAGCTGAAACTGTGATGACTTAATTAGAGCAGAGGACCGACATGATTGGATCAGAGCAGGGTAAGGCTGGAGGAAGAGAGACCGGTTACAAGGATGAACAGTAGCAGTGGAGCAACAGTGAAGTTGGAGAAAAGCATAAAAGCTGACATTTATTAAGTGCTTACTGTATGCCAGACACTGATCTAAGGACATTAGGTATGACAATTCATTTAATCTTCACAGTAACTATAAGGTAGGTACTATTGTTATTCCTATTTTATACAGATGAAAAAAACGGAGGAACAGTGAGATCATGTAACATGCCCAAGGTCACAGCTAGTAAGTGATGGAGCAGAGATTCTAGTCCAGGCAGTTTGGTTCCATAGCCTACACTCTTAACCCCTAGACGAAATACTACATTAAGGGAATAGAACCAATAGGTCGTAGTGACTGAGTGAATGTAGGAAATTCAGTTCAATGCAGCACGAGTTTATTAGCTCTTACAATAGCTATTTATACTTGAAATAATTAGAACAGGATGCAATTCATCTTAGGTATGTAGATTAGTGAACAAATTTGTTTAGAATGTAGAGTTTTCAACATATATTTATTTTCGTGATCTTATTTAATCTCTATCCTTACCATAACCCATTTTACAAGTGAAGAATTTGAGGTTATATGACTCGCTAATCCATTGTCATAAAGCTGTGGCTGGAAAGCCTAAATATAGGCCTAGGTTTTCTGGTTCCAAGTCCCACATTATTCAGCTTTGAGTAACAGATGCAGTCCGTGCTAGGTTTATAATTTCCTTGGGAAAACTTAACATCTAGCTAGACACATGGTGAGGGCCTCCAGTGTGTCAGCCACCCAGTGTACATTTCCTAGAGAAATTCTTGGTCTTAGAGGGGAATTAGTCTCAAATAAATGCAAGTTGCTGCAGAAACACAGATAAGAGACATGTATGAAACAATATAAAACTAATATGTAGATGTATATTAGGTGCCAAGATGTGTCATATAAATAGCAGGTATTTTAGGAAGTCAAAACAGAAAAAGATATTTTTCTATAGGTATATCATTTTTGGGTTTACTTTATTCAGAAATCATGTGTCTCTGAGTTCTAGCATTGTATCATGTTTAAGATAAAGTAGTTGATCTTATGTGTACACACATAGTATGGTCTAGTTAACCAAATAGTTTAATTCTCTTTTTATTCTTTTGTTCTTCAACAGATGAAATGCACAATTTTACCTGCCAGGTGGTAAAAATGACTGGAATAGGAGAGGTGGATTTTCTGACGTTTGATCCTATTGCTAAAATGGCAAAAACTGTTAAATATGATGTACAAGCTATAGCTATCATTGTAGTAGTATTGAAACTGCTCTTTTTGTTGGATGACAATTTAGAGTGGTAAGTGTATGTCTTTAATTTTACTGTATTGACCTTAGTTGGGAAAAAAAAAAACTAAAGAAAAAGAATTGTATTGCTTTTGCCCAATGATTTGGATTAAAGGAATCCATACTTAACTCCATAGAAAATGGAAATTCTAAGTTGTTATAGAACATTGACTGTGACTAGTAGTAACAACTACTTCTTACATAATATTTTGACTCCCCTAGCTGTCAGGATTTCATTTTTTCTTAGTAAGTTGTTTGTATCATGTTTCATTCCTATTTTTCAGATAGATAAACGTGTCTCATTGCTTCGCTGATTCCTGAGTTTTAAAGTATCACATATAAATCCTAAAGACTCCTTTAGCACTTTGCCTAATGCCTTTAGGCTGTTGGTACTATGAGTCCCTCAAAGATTACATTAGAAAGTAAAAGAATCTTATGTTACCCTCTCCCAGTTGCCAACAAAGAATGCTAGTATTTATATAGTGTCTTCTTCCCAATTTCAGTGATTTCATCTCCATTAAAATTTGGCCAGTTTTAAGTACTATTCTATATTTTTCTTTCAGAAGACAAATAAGTGATTTCTAAATAAATTAGCTTGTTTATTGTTATCTGCAGGTCTTTGTCGAATCTTGCTGAAAACCATAATGAAAAGAACAAAGAAGGTATTCAATTGTTTAACCATTTGAATTCAAAGTGGTTGTAAATGATGAATTAAAAGATGCAGTAAATACAGGAAAAAAAGTTTTTCTACATGTATACATTTATATATACAAATTATACTAGGATTATCTTTCCATATAATGATCTAATTATATTTCTGGGCTACTAAAACATCTCTGGTGACTTCCTACTGTGGTATAGTAAAGACCAGTCTGCTTTTTTTATCCCCAGCTTCTACTCACTAGCCATACTAGACCAAGAATTTACTGGCAGTTTTTGTGGTCATGCCATCAATTCTAATACCGTCCTCCTTTGCTTCTGCCAGTCCTTCTACCTAAAGTGATATTTTCTTCTTATTTCCCACCTCCCCTTCAGTGCCTGGTAAATCCGTCTTCATTCTTCAAGATGCAACATAAGTGCCACTCTTCTACCCACTCTTAACACCCACTCCCTACCTTACCTCTTCCCAAATCAGAACTAATCACCCCTGAAACACTCACTCCTGCCCCAACTTCTATTATATACTTAGCACATTGAATTATTTAACTAGTGGCCTCAGTATATTGTTAGGCCCTATTACTTTGTTAATAATTATAATGTGCTTAGAAGAATATTAGGCATATAGTAAGTATTATATAAATGATAGATAATGAGCTTCTAGAGGGAGGGACCATATCTTACCTTTATATATATATATATATATCTAGTGCCTCACCTAGTGAGTGGCCTGAGAGCTACTCATTGAAGTTTGGTAGATACTTGAATTCTTCAACTCAATTCCAATTTCTAAATTGTTCTAACTAGGATTTATGTTCACTGGTTTTAGGACCTTGGATTTAATGAGTGTTTTTTCCAGAATATGTGCAAAATAAAATACTTTTTTGTGAACATTGCTCCATGCTGGCTTCTCAATAGAGTGAAAAGTTGAACTAGATGTCTTCTAATGTCTCTTTTAATGCAAAAGGATCACAATAGTCTATGTAGATATTTGGAGTAAATAGCGCAATATGACATATTATCTCCCCCGCAATCCTCACAAGAAATCTATGCTGTCGGCAAGGCAAGGAGAGCTGCCCTTGTTCTCTCTGCTACTTTGATTACCTTCCCCTGCTGCCTTCACATTATTGATGAGGAAATTGAAATTAGAGAAGTTGTAACATATCAAGTTCACAAAACAATGAATTCTATTAATTGTTACACTTTTCCTCTATCCTTATAGTTCTTTTGATAGTTTCCTCTCCTCTGTGACTGAAGGCCACGTTGGATCAACTGACCATTATATTGGCTAGTTCAAAAGATTCCTAATTAGGCATTGATAGATACGCTCTTCATTAGAGTACATAAAAAAAACTCAGTCTTTCATTCAGCCACCTTCCTATCTTTTCTTCTAACTCCCTCACTCTGTAATCTTCTTCTCTGCTTTACTTTTTTATTTCCTTTTTCCCTCCCTACTCTTCCCATATGCATTGGATAAAAGAGTGAGAAGTGAATTATTGTACTTGCCTATATTCAGTGCTACTGTTTCTCTAACCTCCGCATCTTGACCACACTCATAACTGTCCGATTCTGTCTGCTTTCTTATTTATCTCTAGATTCTTTGAATTAGGGTTAGGAAGAACAGGAATAGGAGTTACTGAAACTAGAAGTCTGGATTCAGCTACTATAGCACCATTTCAAACATTTATCAATCATTGTTCCTTGATTCATGTATTCATCAGATATATTAGAGCATCTTCGTATGCTGGGTCCTGGGTTTGGGAGGAGAAGGCCTGATTGTGTAGTGACAAATGAGATCTGTTTCCTAATCTCAAGGAAATAATAGTCAAGTTTAGGAGAAACACATATATAAGCAGATTATTTCAGTATAATCAGTATAAAGGTGAGACTACAGAGGAGGAAGTGATGGGATTGCTTGGAAGATCATTTTAGAGTGTAAGGACAATGACTCAATCCATAAATTCTAGAAGCTATTAAATAAATATTTGGCTATGTCAGTGGATTGAAGACACAAACAATGTATATTATTGTAATATGATTTATTTGGTTAACAATCATGGAATTCATTTCTTTCAGATAAGCCATGGTTTGATTTCAGAAAGTGGTACCAAGTGATGAAGAAAACTGTTGATGAGAAAAAACAAAAATGGGAGCAAGCCAGGGCCAAGTATGTTCTCTCTTCCAGTTTTAGATTTACTTACTATATTCCAAGTCTGTTACTTTACATTAGAAAACTGAAGTTTTATTAGTATAGATTCACATTATTTTGACTGTTTTCCTAGAAATATTAGCCCTACACTCTAATTAACTTTTTCACTTTTTGCATTTCTATTAACTATTAATTAAGCATCACATTATATTTGGATTTAGCCAGTATTTCTTTCTGTTGCAGGATCCAATCCAGGGTACTACATTGTATTTAATAATTATCTTTTTTCTATTTTTTTAATTGATGTATATCATTCATACATGAACATACATAAACAATAAATGTATAGTAAAAGTTGTGAACTTACAAAATAGACATGCTTAACATCATACAGGGGCCCATACATCACCCCACCACCAACACTTTGCATTGTTGTGAAACATTTTTTGCAAACTGTGCAAGAGCGTCATCAAAATATTACTGCTAGATATAGTCCATACCTTACATTTAGTGTATTTTTCCCCCAACCCACCCTATTTTTTAAAATATATTTTTATTACAGAGGTTGTGAACTTACAAAACAATCATTTACATGGGTAGAATTCTCATACAGCACTCCTTCACCAACACACCACACCGTGGTGGAATATTTGTTACAGATTATGAAATAATATTATCAGATTATTACCACCAACCATGGTCCATAACGTACATTTGGCACACTTTTTCCAAACCCCCCCCCCCCCATTATCAACACAGTACCTTTGGCATTGATGCAAGAATATTACAGGGAAGCGGGTGTGGCTCAATCGATAGAGCTCCTGTTTACCATATGGGAGGCCCCGGGTTCACTTCCCGGGGCCTCCTTGTGAGGGCAGGCCGGCCCTCCCGGCGCAGTGGGCTGATGCAGCAAGACCTCACAGCAGGAAGCGGGTGTGGCTCAATCGATGGAGCCCCCGTTTACCATGTGGGAGGCCCTGGGTTCGCTTCCCGGGGCCTCCTTGTGAGGG
>JAQZBX010075019.1:0-14692 GCA_029593785.1 Cabassous unicinctus
CGCTTGGCAAAGCGAGAGCCGGAGGGAGGGGAGGGGTGGGGAGGGGGCCGGCGAGAGGGAAGACCACAACACGGGGAGAGAAGACAGGGGGTCACGGAGGAGGGGGGCGTGCGGGCGGCCAAACTGAAAACGTGATGGAGGCGTCACAAGCAGCAACGAAAGAAGCGTGGAGAGAGGAGAGCGTGAGGCAGGCCCCACCCACCCCGCAAGCTGGGACCCCAGCCCCACCTCCCTGCCAGCCAGGACCCTGGCCCCCACCCCGAGCCAGGCCTAAACCCCGCCCCACCCCCGAGCCAGAACACCTCGTCCTGCCCCCGACCAGGACTCCTCTCCCCAACAGTAGCCAAGCCAGGCCCCCCTGCCCCACTGGGCTAAGTCACACGCAGGCCTAGAAACGCCCAGCAGCCCCCGTGCTCGGGGACATCCTACAGACCAGACCCCAGGGGCTGTGCCGAAGCAGGGGGTCCCCAACGCCGCCCAGCACCGCTCCCTGTCCTCGGAGAGCACACTGGGGTCCGAAACGCCAAACCGAGCGCTTTCCCAGGAGTTCTCAGGCCTGGATCCCAGTCTGGTCAATTCGGGCGACTGATGACGGGGTGGCGGGGTGGGGTTGAGTAAACTGAGGCCCAGCAGGCAGCACCAGCCATGAGACAGGGAGTGCCAGTGAGAGCCAGGCCCAAACCCTCCCAAAACTCCCCACCGTCCGGCCTCTGGGCCGCACCAGCTTGGGGGCTCAGGAGCGGCGCCCCAGCCTGGTGCCACTGACCTGAGGCCTTAGGGGCACCCTGGCTGCCCCTGGCCTTGGCCGGGGACGGCCTCACCCCTACTCTGCGCTTTGAGGCCGGCACCTACTCCAGGAAGCCCCCTCCCCACCACACCGCGCCTGCCCCACACGGCCTGGCCAGCACCAGTGGCTCCTGGCGGCTCCTTCCTGGAGGCCCGGGGGCCCCAGCGCAAGCAGCCAGCACAGCCGCGGGCGGCCACGCTTCCCTCCCTCACCCAGCACCGGCCCCCGTGATATCCAGGCGGGAAAGCAGGTGCTAAGCGAGGGTTTCCCCAGAAACCCCGACCCTCCCCTCACAGACCTCCGCCTCCAGACCTGGGGGCCCTGCCCGCGGAACATTCTGGACTCTCAGAGCTAACACGACGGCGTGCTGCTTGCTGGTCTGCAGTGCGGGCAGCCTCTGTCCACGGCGGCCGAGCCAGCTGCACTTGGGGCCTCGCGGTGCCCATCCCCACCCTCCTGGAAAGCATGTGCCGGGGCGAAGGGCAGCCCTGGGCCCTGGGCTGGCGGATACCCCGGAAAGTACTGGAAGCCAGCCGAGGCCGCCCCACCCCGGACCACTGGGCTCCCAGGACCACCCCCCCCACACACAGCAAGGCCCCGGGGAGGGCTCTCAGCCACAGCGCCCAGAAAGTTCCGGGCTTGCTGTGGCTCCAGGAGTCCTGAGCCCTCCCCCAGCTCCCTCAGAGCCTCTGTCAAAACCAAAGTGCCCCCAAGCCGACTGCGCCCCCCACGCTGGGCGCAGCACCTCCAACCCACATGGTCCTGGCATCCATGCCTGCCTGGAGCCAGACGCGCCACAGCCTGGGGCCACGAGCGGCCAGCGTGGAACCTCACGGCGCAGTCTCCCCAGAGCACTGAGTTCTAAAGCCTAACGCCCCAATATTTTAACATTCCAGGCCACCGCTAACGATCGATCCTCTGGTACGAGGGAAAAGCACCTCGTCTGCGCCTGATAATTCTATTTATGTGACTAATAATCTCCCTGTTGGTCACCAGGATGCTGTCTAATTACAAGCCCCTTTCCTCTCACCCCGAAAGACAATCGATGCACACATCTACGGGAAAGGGGACGCCGCAGAAGCCCGTGTTTCAGGGTGTACCGTCGCCCCGCAGAACGGCTGAGCAGGAGGCTGCGGCCGAGTCGGGCAGAGCCTGCCAATTCCTGCCCTGGACTGCAGGGGCCGCCGCCAGCGTGGGGCAGCCCAGGCCAGGGTCAGCGGGAGAGAAAGGGGCACCTCTGCCCCCAGCCCGCGGGAGGAAGCCCCTCTGAGCTCCAGAGAGGCCCTTCTGCCAGACCATGCCCCTCCCCTGCTCCCACGTGCCCACAAACGGAGGGCAGTCCCCTCTCCGCCTGGCGTCGGAGGCCCTGCTCCTGCCAAGGTCCACCATGGGGGTTGCCGGTAAGACCTGTCACTTCCTCCCGGGAGCCCCGGCCCCCATCCCCAGGCCCAGGGGCCAGGCGGGCTGCTCGTCCGAGGCCGCGCAGGGGATGCCGGCCCCAGCCCGGCTGGTGAGACCCACCAGCACTGGGATTTGCACCAACCCCAGGGCCCCCGAGCCTCTGCCTCCTGCAGACCCCCGGGCCCACCACCCACTCGGCTCCCGGGGACGCTGTCCCATCAGCATCTACAGCCGGAGCTGCAGCTGCTCGAGAACGCGGCTCCTCACGGCCGTCTGTGGGCATGGCCATGGGGCTCCGTGGGGGGCAGGCGACGCGGGGTGGGGGACATCATGGGGGGGCCCAGGTTGAGCCGCTGTGGGTGCCAGAGACAGCCCCGGACAACCCTGTGTACCCCGAAACCTCAAAACAAGCCCTCCAGCATCCCGGGAAACACCACCCAACACCCCCCTCTCTGGGACCCCCAGGTGGGAAACTGGGTGTACAGAGGTGACTTGGGGGGAGCGAAGCTTGGCAGCCCACGGGAAGCCTGTGCTGGTCTCAGCCCCCAGCCTGCAGCCCCCACCACTGCTGTGGGGCAACGGTCCCAGACACATACCCACAGCCTCTGGAGAGCCCAGAGAAGGGGGTCCTTCCCGGGGCAGGGGGCATTCTGGAAACAGCCACCAGAGCAGAGGCAGGTCCTGAGACGAAGCCCAGGGGAAGGGGCCGGGCCCGCGCTCCCCAGCCTGCCGGCCGCACACCATCTTGAGGCTCCATGGCCCGAGCACCGTGTCCCTGGGGCTGCCTGACCTGGCTGTGGGACGTGGCAGGGGAGCCCTACGGGGAGGCAGCCTGGGGGGGGCTGCTCCTCCCACCGGCGGCCAAACCCACCAGGAGCCGCGGCCCGAGGCCCGGCATGGCAGTCGCTGTGGTCTCGGACAAGAGCAGCCAAAACCATGGCCACGCCAGCCACGGGCGCCGTGTGGGAAGCGATGCCGCGGGGCCACTGCGGCAGCCCTGGAATGTCTGGGCGCCCGCCCCACGTCCAGTGCCCTTGCTTTGGGGAGACGCCACGGTACTCACCAGGCAGGCAGGCGGCAGGAGGCTGTCCACCCGCGAAACGCTCCACATGCCACCCAGGCACTGCTGGGCCTGGATGGTGACCGTGCTCAGAGCGCCGCCCAGCCCGGCAGGGACCACCGAGACCTGCACGCTGGGCCCGGGGCGCCAGGCCGGCCCCCTCCTCCTGTCCGGCCCCACGCAGCCCGGCGGTCGCCCTGCCGCGTCCCTCGGGCTGGTCATGACGCTGGCGGCCACGGGGCCCGGCCCTGCGTGGGGGGCGTCGGGGTCCTCCCGGCTGGCTGGCGCCGGCAGCAGCTGCAGGGCCTCCCGCGTGAGCCGGCTCAGGTGGGCGGCGCAGACGTCGCAGCGGCGCTCTGCCTCCGGGCGGCACTCTGCCAGGGCCCCAGGCGCCGGGAGCTTGTCAAGAAGCAGGGCCGAGAGGCGTGGGTCCTGGGGAGCAAGGGGCAGAGGTGTGGTCAGTGTTGGGGCGGCAGGGGCCCAGCCACCCCAGTCCCCCATTGCACAGCGAGTCGCCGCCGCGCAATCCACAACCGATGAACAAGCCACAGGCGGCTCGTCACGAGCCCGGCAGGACTAGATTCGTCAGCGCTTCGAGGGAGGCCCCCGCCATCCTGAGGTGCTGGGCGGGGGCAGACCTGCAGCCCCTCTGCCCACAGGGCCAGTGCTGAGGGACCTGAGAACAGGGTCCAGGGTCCAGCACTGCCCACCCAGCCTGGAGGCCAGGGAAGGCTTCCTGGAGGAGGAGGCCATGGACAGGGAGAACCTCACAGCAGGAACACCAAGACTCCACATTCCTGTGGCCCCTGAGGGTCTCGTTACTGCCCCCCCCAGGCTCTGCCCCCGCCCTTCCCCACGGCAGCCTGCAGGGGTCGGGGGCTGGGTAGGGTCAGGGCCTGTCCTGCTCAGGACGGGTGGTCCAGGGCCCCCCGCATCCTTGCCCCCTTCCCAAAGGGCAGGCCAGAGCATGGGGGCCTGGGCAGCCCCTTGGACAGAGAACACCTCAGGCCAGCCCCCTCCCACGTCCCGACCCACGTCCCGACCCACGTCCCTGGCCCAGATCCACAAGTCAAATCCAGGCTCCCGGGCCAAGGAGGAGGGGCCAGCTGGGAGGGGGCCGAGTGGCAGTGGGCGGGGGTGGGGCTCCGTCGACCCAGCTGTTTTCCAGGCCCCTGGCTCTGATTCCTGAGTTTTCCGCTCAGGGAGGGTGCGGGGGGGCGGGGGGAGGTCTGCAGGCTGTCCCTGGGGGATGGGCAGGAGGGGAAGGAGGGGTCGGCTGGCAGTCATGGGCCCAGGGGGAAAGCAGCCAGGACCTCAGGCCAGGCCTCAGATGCAGACCCCAGCCCCAGCCCCAGCCCCAGCTCTCGAGGGCTTCATGCCAGCGCTTCCGAAGGAGGCCCCCGCCATCCTGACAGCCCACCCCTGCAACCCAGTAGGGGCAGGAAGGAAGGCAGAGGGCAGGGCAGCAGCGTGACTGCCCTAGGGAGCCCCCAGCCCCCAGCCCCCCAGGCTCAGGGTTGCAGACTGCAGCGGCCAGGGCCCAGCCCCACCCCAGCTTCAGGGCACTGAGGGTCAAGGCCGCTGGTCAGATGGAGGCACCAGCCCCCCCCAGGGCTGCCCACATTCCTGCGAGCTCCCCTCCAGCAGGGCAGCAGCCCTTCCTCCTCCCACAGACCCTGCAGGGCCCCCCAGAATGCGAGGCAGCATGGGGGCTCCCAGCATGGGACGAGGCCCTCACTGCAGCGGAGCAAGCCCGGCCCAGAGGCCTCAGACCAGGCCTGGGGGGCCTCTCCAAGCCCCGAGCGCGGGGCTGCCTTGTGCTCTCAGCCACGCACCCACCTGGGGGGCCGAGACCGCCCCGTCTGTGGGGCCCCTAAGCAGGTATCCTCAGGGGCCCCGAGAGGGGCCTGGGGGACCAGCGTGCTTTGGGGGTTTCGGGTCGGGGGCTTCTCCGGGAGCCACCTTGGCAGCTGTGTCTGCTGCATCACCTGCCGCTCGCGGACCCGGAAGCAGCCTCGGAAGGAGACAAAGGCCCGTCCCGCCCCCGCAGCCCTGCCCCTCCACCCTCCTTACAGCCACACTCTGTGGGCCTTCCATGGCCTTCCGCGGGCTTCCGCGGGCACGCAGCCGCCAGCAAAACCAGTCTGTGCCACTGCCCGCCCGCTGCAGACCCCCACAGGCCCCCCCGGGCCCGGGCTGGCCCTCCTCTCCCAGCCGAGGGGTCCCTTCAGGAACTTGCACCCCCGAAAGTCCCCAGCCATGGCCCACCTGTCCCCCACCCTCCGAGGCGCTGTCGCTTCGGATTCGGGATGACAGTAATTACCTGCTGCAGAACGTGGCTCTTAATTTCCTCTCTGTGCTCTACCCGCGCTTAGAGACGTCTTTCTTAATTCGATTCAACTCGGCGCTGCGCACAGACTACCCAGGCGCCCGCGTTTCAGGCAGCGTCCCCGCTACTTAAAAGCGCTTTTTACCGCCCATTCCTTTTCCCGGCTCTCCGAGCTGCTTTAAGTAATCCTTCCATTTTCTCCCACGCGGGAGGCCCCGGGACGCTCCACCGGGGACGCTGCTGCCCTGCCAGGAGGCCCCCGGGCCCAGGGCCGGCCAAGCTCCCCCTCCCCAGCCCACAGCCTCCACGAGCCTGGGGAGGGCTCCCGCCCCCGCCGCCGAGGAGCCGACACCCTCCTGCCTCCCGTGTCCCCATCTCCCCGTCGCTTCCAACGGGGCCCCCGGCACCCATGGCAGAGGCCTAGGACCAAGGGCTGGGAGGCCGGGGGCAGCGGGGGGTCGGCGACCCCTGCCCAGAACCCTCCCTGTTCCTTCCCTTCCCTCCACAAACAAGGCACGCCTGGGGGGGTGACCACGCGCGGCCGCCACATCCGGAGTTGACAACAGGTCCAGGAAGGGGCCCCCGGCTGCCCGGCCAGCCGCTGCCCCCAGGGAGCCCACTGTCGAGGAAATTCCGATGTCTCGTGCGGCCCGGCGGGCGGGGTGCCAGGAGCCAGCGGCTCGGTTTTCCAGCGCGGACACCCCTGCAGCTCGGGCCTGCCACCGGCCTGGCGCCTCATCCAAGGGCGGACCTGACCCCATGTCGGCCACGTCCAGCAGGAAGACCCCGAGACCCCAAGCTGGGCCGGTCCTCACCACCAGCCGGGACACTGGAGCACATTCCGGCCCCGCTGCTCCGCAGGCCTGAGGGGCCACAGGCAGGCATCCTCTGGCCGGCACTGACCGGCACGTCGTCCCTGCAGCTGGGCAGCTGGGCAGCTTGGGGCACAGGCGAGCCCATTGAGAGCCTGCGCTCCCCCATCAATGGCCCCCTGTCCACGGCCAGGCGACAGTGATACGCCGGGTGGGGGGGTCGGGGGGCCCCGAGGCCTGAGCTGAGGGCCCGAGAGCCATCCTCCGGCTATGGACAGCCCTTGTGCAGGGCTGGGGGAGCCCCCAGTGTCACGGCCAAGGGTCGCGGGGGCAGAGCTGGCTGGGCCCGGGCAGCTGGTGTCACCGGCCTGTGTGGGAAGGTGGGGTCCCCGAGCCCCAAGCAGGGCCCCCGGCCAGGCCCAGGGCCACACGTTCCACCCTGACAGGCACCGGGCGAGCTGGGCCTCCTCCCTCGCCGAGTCAGAGTCAATGCACAGCCGTGTCGGAACACCCAGGCCCCGCCGCACCTCAAATCTGCTGGCCAGGGGCGCCCGGCCAGGCCTGCCCCCAGGTCCCCCGGCTGCCCCATGACGAGAGAAGCCTGCCAGCTGCCAGGCGAGGGCAGACTCGCAGCCCAGGAACCCTGCCAAGGAGCCGACTGTCCCAGCCCGGGGATCCTGCTGGAGGGCCCCGCCCGGGAAGGCAGCCGAGGCAGGACATGCCGCTGGCCACCGGGGCCTTCTGCTCCCCCACGGCTAAGGGGCTTCCGCTGGAAGAGTGCTCGCTAACCCCAAGCCGGCAAGAGGGAGGACGGAGCCTGAGGACCCTGCTCACGGTGGGGAAACCGAGGCCCTGCAAGGAATGCAGGAGGCATGTTTGCCATCACTCCCCGTGTCCCCTATTCCCCTGCCCAGGCTCGGTCCCCCAGCGCGGCCCTGAGGAGGGGACCCTGTTTTAAAATGCCTCCCCAGGGTCCCCAGCAGCACGAGCAGATCCTTCCCTGGCTGAGCCGCCCCAGCCCCACCTCCCCAGCAGGTCTGCGCCTGCGGCATCCGGGCTCACAAGCAGCGCCGACACCAGCAACCCCTCCCTGGGCGGCAGGCCCAGGGACCCGCCACCAAAGCCCAGGAAGCGGAGCTGGGGGCGTGGAGACGAGGGCAGGACAGCCAGGCAAGGGGCACCTGGAGAGGGACGCAGACAGGTGCAGAGTGGCCTCCAGGGTCAAGGGGCAGACACCAGGGCCAAGGAGAGGGCAAGAAGGGTCTCCAGGCCACGGACCTGACAGCCCGACTCAGACCCAATGGGCTGGCCCAGCCTCGCGTATAGGGAGAGACCCACTGCCAAGCTTGGGGGCCACCTGGATGAGGGCCTGGGGCTCGGGGTGGGCGGGGCCATCAGCGGTGGTCCCGGAACTCTCAGGGCATGGGGAGGACACGGCCCCCCACCTGAGTGAGTGAGAGAATCACAAGAACTAAATGAGAATTGATCATCTTCCCGCCGCCAGGCATGCTAATCAATTCAGCGCCGGCATCGGCACGTCGGATGTCACAGGGTCCCTGGAGAGGCTGCCACCTCCGCCTGACACATCTGGGGCAGCTGGAACAGTTCCTTGAACAGGAGCCCCTCCCCCACACACAGCAGGGGCGGTCCTCGGGGGGTGACCATCCTCAGAGGGGGCCATCGCCTCATGTGGCGGAGTCGTGGGACGTGGGAGGAAAGAGCCCAGTTGGTCACTCAGTCATTCAACAAACGTTTCTGGGTGACCTGGCCCCATCCCTGCCCTTGCCGAGCTCTGAGAACACAAAGACAGGCCCGGGGCCAGTACGGCACCCGTGAGGTGGGGAGGGGCTGGAGGAGGGCAGCCCAAAGGGCAGCAGGGGGCGGTGAAGGGGCGGACGCTTGGTCTGCAGAGAAGCAGGGAGCAGAGGAGGAGGGGAGGCAGCAACCGCTGGGCAGGCCTGAGGGACCCACAAGCTTTTTGGCAACAAATTCAAAGACCGGTCAGCGTGGTCTGTCTCTGTCCAGGCACAGTCAGCGCGGCAGGTGCCAAGTCCGTGGACGCTGGCTCTTACCCAAACTGGGATCTTGCCAGGTGAGTGCAGGGATGGGAGGGGTGAGGGAAGCAGGGGTCTGCAGGGGACAGCGAGAGGAGCTGGGTGCAGGGGCCTCAGGCAGAGGAGGCACGTGGGCCACGGGGGCCATCGAGGGAGGGCCACGGGGGCCATGGGGGAGGGGCTGCGGGGGAGGGGCTCACAGAGGCCGGCTGGAGGGCAAGGCTGCTGGCCATGAGGGTGCTGGGTGAGCACCTGGGGGGGACTGGGGGACAAGGCCCAGGGCACCAGAGTGGGGGCAGAGAGGGTGACGGGGGGTGCAGTGAGGGGCAAGGCGGACGCCGGAGGCCCCGGCCAGTGACTGCACCGCACACCCAGGCCCGAACGCCTGCTCAGCTCAGAAAGGACCGTGCCCAGGGAGCCCGCCTGCGCCGGAGGAGGAAGTTCTCCCAGGCCCCAGCTGCGGCACTGGGGGGCCTCCAGGCACCCTCCGACCTGGTGCACAGGGACGAGATCCCCGGATCCCACAGCACTGGGACAGGGCTTCCATGGCCGCCTGACAACAAGTGGACGCCCCTCAGTGCCAGGCACAGCCTGACTCTCTAGTTCTCGTCTCCGATAAAGCGACGGCAGTGACGGCAGAGGAGGGCCGGCTCCTCAACCTGCTCCCGTACCTGTGACGGGAAACACCGTGGTTCCGCCTCATGGAGGAGGGAACCGAAGCAAGCGAGTCCACGCACCTGCCCGGGGCCGGCCAGGCGAGCGGCCTGCAGACAGGAGGGCCGGGGAGAGGCCGGCGGCCAGGACGGGGACAGCCTGTCACCTGGCCTCACAAGTCCCCGCCACCTCTGGGACCAGGTAGGGTGGGGCCGCAAGGACCACGCCGCGGGAGGCGGGGCCGCTCCAGCCCTGCCCCCAGCCCTGCCCCCCACCGTGGGAGCCCAGATGGGGGGCCTCGCGAGACAATGCAGGCAAAGTTCCCGTCCTCCAGGAAGCTCATCCGCCACGGTGAACAATAAGGGTGACTCGTGGGGGACGCCCTAAAAGGCCGACTCTAGACTCCCCGCAATGCCAAAACCAGCCACCGGGGCCCTTTCTCATCCACGGCCCTGCAGAGACCGCCGTTCCAAAACCAAAACCAAAAGTGGCCAGGTCAGTACGGCTGGGCCACCGGCCCCCTGGCCTCCCAAGGCGTGGCCACAGGACGCGATCCAGAAAGCCACGTGGGCCAGCTCCTTCCTCTCTGGAGAAACAATGGGCTGCAGGGCCTCCCACAGCACGGCGTCCTACAGTGTGCACTGCCCTCCCAGGGATGCCCCCCCAGGTGACCCCCAGCTGAGAGGAAGAAAAGCCCCAACGGCGAAAACACCCCGAGAGAAGGGGGCTGCGCGGCAGGAAGGAAGCCCTGGCCCCGCACCCAGCCGGGCCCGCAGGGTGCTGGTGCCACGGCTGCCTGGGAAGGGCCGAGGCCCAGGGAGGCCAGAGGGAGAGGCGGGAGGCGACCTCGGGTGGGCGGGGCTCCCCACGGCCCGTCCACAGGCAGAGGCCACTGAGACCCCGGGCACAGAGCCCCAGGTCCGCCAGCGGCCGGCACGACCACTGGGACTCCCGGCCACTGCCCTCGGCTGACCAAGCCAGGGTCACCGTTAAGGCCTGGGCAGCGCCACCGGCCAAAGCCCATGCCCAGGCGGGAGACCAGCGTGGTCACTAGAGCCCCTCCTCTCTTGCGCCTCAGTTTCCCCTAATGGGGGAGGAGAGATGGCCCCTTAGCTCCAAGAGGCACTGAGAAGTCTGTCCCAAACCACCTTCTCCTGGGGATGCCTTTGGTGTCTCAACCTAGACAAACTGCAGAGAGAGGCCCCCCAAAAGACTCCAGAAGAACCTAGAAAGCACCTCCAGGACAAAAACCAGACCCAGGGCCTCAGGAGCCCCAGGGGCTCGCCCCCACGCCCAGACCTGCACCGCCCTCCTGAGGGAACTAAATTTAGATTCAATGGGAATTACGTGGACTTCCCAGGAACTCTTTCTAAACGACTGAGGGCCAGGAGGGAAGGGCTTCCTCTGGAGAGGCCCCCTTGCCGCCTGGCCCGGTGGGAGCACGACTTCCCTAGAACAATGGGCCCGGGCAGGCCCCTGGCTGCAGAAGGCAGTGGAGCCCCCTCCCCAGAGTCCAGGAACTCAATTCCCAGATGGGTGGCGCTGCCTAAGGGGACAGGCCTAGGTGTTGGAGGCTGTGATGGCAACTGGACACTGGACAGATAGGCTTCTTATCTGGCCTGGGAGGGGGGCACGCCCGCAGCTGCAGGGGAGCGGCCCACCCAGGCACCTCCAGGTGTACAACTACCCATCACCTGGCTGGGGGTCCCGGGGGCCCCGGGGACCCCAAGGACACAACATACCCAGTAACCTCCGATTGCCGGCAGGGTGGGGCCATTCCCACTCTGGGTGGAGGCCCTGCCATCTCCCCTCTCCCCTTCCCCTGTGAAACATAGACTTGGGGGTCCAGCTGTGGGACATCTGGGGCTCCTCTTCAGACCGCGCCCCCTGCAGGACTCACACACACCCGTGTTACAAACCAGTAAACTGAGGCCCAGAAAGGGGAAGGGGCCTGGAGAAAGGCCGGGGTGAAACCAGCAGCATGCATCCCGGACCCCGCCTCCTGGCCGCGGTTTCCCAAATTCCAGCGTGGACCCTGCCCTGAGGGGCCGGCCCGAGGAGGGGTCACTTACCCGGAGGGGTGTCCCGCTGACCAGCTTCCACGCCTGTCGCTTGAGCTCGGCGAGCTTCGTGTGGCAGTGGCTGCACCAGCCTCCGCCGGCCGAGTGGCCCTGCTCGGCGCCCGCCCCTGCGCCCTCGGGCGCAGGACGGTTGCCGCATGGGTCCTGCTCGGGCTCGGCGGGCAGCCTGTCGCGGGGGGCCACCTCCAGCGGCGGCAGCGGCTCGCGGCCCGGGCCTCCCTCGGCCACCTGGGGGGGGGCGTGTAAGGACCACCGTGAGCCTGAGCCCCACCCGCACCCGGGGCTCCAAACCTCGCGCGCGCGGGTCCCAGAGTTACGCACACGCCAAAGTTCCGAACGCGGGACCCGCCTGCCACCCCGTCTCCCCCGAAGGTCCCGGCTCCAGGGTCCCTCCCAGCAGGAGGCCTGGCCCCCACTCTGCCGGGGGGCTGGCGCCGCGCCGCCCCGCTCCAGGCCCATCCCCCAGGGGGCGCCGCGCAGCCCGCGAGCATCCCCGGCGGCCGGGCCCGCGCCCCCGCGCTCCCGGAGCCCCCCGCACCCTCGCGAGCCCGCGCGCCCTCCTCCCCCGCTCCCGGGCCGCGCCGCGCGTACCGCAGGGGGCGCCGCACACAGGGGGGCTCCGCGGCCGCCCATGGCCGGGCGCCGGGAGGCACGGGCGGCTCGGGGGCCCGCGGCTAAGTGATCCGGCCCGGGGGCGCCCCCATGGCCCGGGCCCGCCGCTCCGAAGTTGGCGCGGCGGCGACGAGTGGCTGAGAGCGCGCGGCGGCGGGGACGCTCGGAGGCCGGGCCGGGGCGGGGCCGGGGCGGGGCCGGGGGCGGGGCGCGCCGAGGGGCCGGAGACTCCGGGGCGGCTCCGCCCCGGCTCGCAGCTCGGGGGCACGCGGCGGGGGTGGCCTGGTGCCCCTCGCGGCCTCCCACAACCGGGACCCCGACCTGTTGTCTGGGTCCCTTCGCGGGGACGCGCCGAGGGAGGCCAGTGCCGCGCGCATGCGCCTCCTCGCTCCCCTGCCGGGACCCCGGGCTTTGCGCGCCTCCCGCGGCCCCCACCCACTCCTCACTTTGCAGGTGGGGAACCCCGGGCCGCGGAGAGTGTGCTCCGGGTCCCACGGCGAGCTGGACCGGGACCAGGAGCTGCTGCCGCTCTCTCCCGCAAGTCCCGCGCCAGTCCGCGCGTCTCGGCCACCCTGCGGGTCTCACTGTGGCGCACGGGCGAGTGGCCCGCAGCCTGCGCCTCGGGGCGCGCGGTACCAGGTCTGAGTGTCGGCGAGCGGCCGCGCATCTCCGCGGCACGCGGGCCTGGGTCTGGTGGCGTCGCGCTGCCGGGTTGGCGGGGTCGGCGCTGGGGCGTGCGGGGACCTGTTGTCGGCAGCCGGCAGATGGGGACTGAGCTCGGGAATTAATTGCCTGTTTGTCTCCTGCTGGGAGGTCGCCCCCCTCAGCGACCAGTTGCTCCCTCCTCAGCCGGGCCCCAAGTGTCGCCGCCGTCGCGGGGCCGCAGGCGGGGCGCGTCCGGGCGCAGGGTCAGCCCGAAACCCCCCGTCCGGCTCGGCGGGCGCGGCAGCCCCGCTCCCCGGGACGCGAGCGCCACCTGCTGGCCCCGGCGCGCTGCGCACCCGCCGCTCCGTGGTACCGGGGATTGGAGGGGACGCCGTCCGGAGAGACCCCGCGCCGCGCCTCCAGGACCCCGGCCCGCGAATCCCCGCGCACACGGTGCGACCCTCGAGCTGACTCGGGCCGCCCCGGCCCTCTCCTGAGGGCCCCTCCCTTTTTACGTTTTGCCCACCCCCCTTTCACTCGGACTGTCTCCCCGCCCACACACGCACTCCTCTAGAAATTGGGGTGGATCAGGTCTTTGCCCCTCTCCGCTTTTGGGGTCCTTAAGTCCCGTGGGGGTTGTGGGTTGCAGAACGCTGGGAGGGAGAACGGAGAGGGCAGGGGCTCCCCGCTCCCGCAGTGTCGCCCTGTCCCCCGCAACTGGGAAGGCCCCTCTTCGGGCCCGGGAAGCGCGGCTCTCACACCTCCTAGAGCACGCACAGGCACGCACTCTGACACACACTCCCGGACTTGGACCCCGAGAAACACACCGACCGCGCGGGTTCCTGGTCCTGCGCCGTAGCCTGCCACACCTGCAACTTGAGTTCTCCGCTCCGAGGCGGCGTTTGGGACACGCACGCTCAGCCCCTCCATCCGGTTTCCAGAGGGGCCACGCCCCAGCCCGGCAGAGCCCGCAGGAGGGCGCGGGACCTCACAGGCTCAGGGTGCGCTTGGGCACAGGGAGCCCCTGCCTCGCCCACCACAAAAGGGCACGCCGGGGCCCCCGGCCCCGTGCGCAGAGCTCGCCGCGCTCTCCGACAGCCTGCGGCTCGGTCAGGTCAGGACGTAGCCTTGAAGGGAGAGGGAGGTGGGGCCCGCACTGATGCGAAAAGTGCGGCGGGATCCTCCTCGCCACCTGCTGCCCCCTTCCCGGGCGCCGCACCCGGAGCCACCGGAACCGCGCTTCAAAGTCGCGGGACAGCGCCTCCGCCGCCCGCCGGCGCGCTCACCTTGCCTCGCCGCCGCAGGAGGTGGCTTGTGAAGCCCAGGATGATCTCCGAGTCCAGGCAGAGCGCCCCCATCTCCAGCAGGCTGGGGGCCTGGCGGGGGGCGCCTCGAGGCGGCTCGGGCGGCCCGGGCAGCGCCATGGAGGAGCGGAGCGCCAAGAGCAGAGCGCCGACAGCAGAGCGCGGGGAGCAGCCCGAGCGCCTCCCGCCGCCGCCCGGCCCGCGCGCTCACTGGCCGCGCGCCCGCCGCAGCCGCCGCCCCCCGCACGGCGCAGGGCCGCCCGCCAGGCCCCGGGTCCTGCGCCGCCCGCGCCCCCGGCCCCCGCGCTCGCGCCGCGCGCCCCCGCGCTCCGCCCCGCGTGCCGGCGCACGCAACGCCCTCTCCGCCTGGCTGGGGGACAACGCTCCGGGGCGGGGAGCAGGGATCTGGGCCCAGGAACCGCGCCCGAGGAGGGGCGGGAGCGAGGACGCCGCTCGCTGGCGGACGGAGGAAGGGGAGCCAGGACCGGGTCTGGATCCGCACCGCCCTGCCCATACCCACGCGCCCCCGGGACGCCCGTGCCTCCTGCCCCGCGCCCCACGCCCGGCGCCCTGGCTGCCCAGCGCAGCTCCCCCAAACCCCCTCCCCGCTCCAGTCCGTCTCGGAGACTCCGCGCCTTGGAGTTCCTTTGGGTTCCTGGAGACAAGTAGGGAGGGGCGCCCCAGCCTTGGCCTATGGATCCCCAGGCTCCTTCCTCCAGGACCCCAAAGCGCAGGCGGCGGGACCCTCCGTCTCTGCGCTCCCGCTCCAGGACCCAGATTCCGTGCCCACGAGCGGCTTTCTCTGCCCCCGGCCAGAACTTCTCGGGCCGGTCCCCAACTTCCCGCGAGCTGGCAGAGGCCCGGCAGGGACCCAGGAACCATTACCCGGATTGCAATCCGGATAGTTGATGATCTGAGTCCGGGATCCCGCGTGTGCTGGAGGGGGGGGGGGG